>JAYMTF010001760.1:0-21448 GCA_036897485.1 Pelargonium nanum | reverse complement strand
GATGTGAAAAATAGTTTAGGGCATCTATATGAAAAAGACTTGTAGTTGAGGGTATTTATTTGAAGTTACCCCAATTTGAATAGTAATTTGACTGTATAGTATCCGAAATCCAGAAATTTGAAAGCTCCAGACGTTGACACCGAATTGGAGGCGAAAGCTAATTGTGCACTACCGACCGGCGATTCACGAGACTCGAGAGTGAACGGATCCACAATTTATGGTGCTAACCCTAACCTCAAGTCTACCTCATCTGCTCATTGCTAATTTGCTATTGTAAGGTAAAGTACGTATCTTTTTTGGATGGTTATTTCTTGCACTTTCATCAACCCCAAAACTGGAAATTTATTAGGGTTTTCCACACTTATGGATGCATGGTTCAATAGACCAACTTTGCTCCGTCTTTAATGGAATATCAACTATAGAACTGAGATCTCCGATTTTGTTATATGGAATTTTAGTAGGTCAAAATTTCATAGCATATAGTACATAGCAAATGGTGGTTCAAGCTCATCTTTAGATAAGCCTTATTGAAGATACTGAAATTATGGAACTCAACTAAAAGTTCAATTTTTTTATATATGTAAATCAATTTTAATGTTGTCATTTTATTCTTCAAGTAGTGATTCATAGATTACCTTTTAGTTCTGATAAGCCTTCATTTTTTATTTGTCAAGTTGTGTGAGAACAGTTTGTAATATTGTCAATTTATCGTGTTCGATGAATTGCCTACAAGAAACATGGTTTCAAGAGGTTTTCTGGTTGGAGAAGCCATTTCCTTTACTCCCATTTGTCAAAGTTTAAACCTTTTATTTTTGTTATATGATAAATGATTTTGTGTGTCAGCCTGGATGATGTTTAATTCTATCTTTGCCAATCTTACACATTATAATCAGTTGTTTTTTGAGATCCTGAAATGAAAATTTATGTGAATCTTGTTTATATTGTTTTGGGTGTTTAAGATTTGTTTGTAATGTAATACTGGTCTAGTGTTTGGTAAATGACCCACAAGAAATCTATGTTTTGTGAGAATTTTAACTGGACATTGTAATCCCATTCACTCCTTTTATTTTTATTTTTATCTAGGGGTAATTACACGGAACTATCCCGTGGTATTGTCCACAAACACATGATTATCCAAATTAATTTTCGACTACACTTAACTACTCTATTGTTTACTCCCCAACCTCCATCCGTCAAAATTTACAGAAAAGTACTGTCTCTCTCTCTTCACGTGAGAAACATGTGCACAATTTTTTTTAAATACCTATTATACCCTTGACCTGATTTTAGCAAATACCTATTGTATCTCTGACAAAAATTTACCCTACTCTTCTTTTCTGTTTGCTTCCACATTCATCTTTTGTTCTCTTGCTCTTAGCTCCCACCACGAATGCTCTGCTCTCTTATCTCACCAGTCATCTTCCTCATATCTTATTTTATTTATTTCATTAGCCTTCTTTTATTTAGTTACTTGTCGACTCTTTCAGCAAATTTTTTGGAGTGGCTGTAGTAATTTCACGGAGGAGGCTGTCTAGTGGAAGTTGCCATTCACTGCCTTGTATCAGCGGGCTCGGAACGGAGGTATTTGTTCGTAGATTTGGTTTTGATTTTGTCATGTTTATGATTATTGAAGTTCTGATAGCAGTTTGCATTTTTCATGTTGAATGGAAGTTCAATTTCTTTGATTGATCTTTGGGTTATTTTTATTCATTTATTATTATTATTATTATTATTATTATTATTATTATTTTTGCATAAGGACGCGTGGGTTTGGTACATGTGGTATTGAATCTCAAATTTTGATTCATAGCTAAACATTGATTTTCAATTTTCTATGAATTTTGTATTGTCCCAATTAACAAATCATTAACTATGTAAATTCTGGAAAAAATAAAATGCTTGTTCAAGATATATTACATCCTGTGAGTTTATGCATTTTTGTTGTTCAAACTTTCTGGAAAATTTTGTTTGATCTAGATAATTAAGCATTGGTGTGAATGGTCTTCCTCAAATTCCATTGTGAAGATCAGATTTGCAGGAGTGTCCGTATCACGCCATATGCAAAACCAAATCCATTGAGTAAAAGAACTCCAAATTAATTTGAATTTCAGATTTTAAACATTCCAACCTATTAGTAAGCTATTAAACTAATGAGTTTGAATCTAATAAAAATTATTTTGAATCACAAACTGCCAATATCAGAGCTGATTTTTTTGTAAAATTTACAGCCATTATAAGGGTAAAATGGACATTTTACATATCGCACTAACAGAGTTACTAACAGAAGTTGGGGGGTAAAATTCAGGGTAGTTAAATGTCGTGGAAAATTCATCAGAGTATTTATGTGTTTGTGGACAATACTATAGGTTGGTTTTGCATAATTACCATTTACCCCTTTTATCTATGTTCAAAACTTATTTATTTTGTCATATAAATGTTTATTTTTGTGATCATTATTCTTATTGCCATTTAATCTTGTGTATTGTAGCCTTTTCAGTGTGGTTCTATCCAATATTACTATATGAGTTTACTTAGATACAATGAAGGTATTCGTTTGTTCTCTTACGATTTTGACCATTGACATGCTTTGAGGTAGGTATTGTGTGCTGCTTTCCTGGGGGTCATCATTGTTGAACTAGATGGTTATCATGTAGTTTCAGTCTGAATGTTTGATATTGCTCTATTTCTTTATATGTTTGTTGTAACTTCCTTAGGATTTTGGTTTCTGAAAATGTTGGCACATCTGATCCTCTCAAAATTTATGATTTGAGGTGCCTTCTTACTATAGTTCTCCTCATGTCTTACTCACAACCTTGAGGAAGGACATCTTAGGTATTTTCTATGGTCAAGTGTCATGCTCTTAGCGCCCCCATCATCTAACTTTGTATATAATCAGTACCATATTATAGCTTCATATTCTTTTTTATCATTTTTATTTCTCTATTTTTTATGAATGTCCTTTCCTCTACTGTCAAGCTAAGTTGTATTGGACGAGTTTTAGCTGCTGCATTCGGTGTGCTAAATCTCCTTCATATCTTCTTTCAGTGTCATGGGGTGGGTGGAGGAGAGGGGAATTCCACTGGTATGCTGCTCCTTTGACCATAAATCTTAGGTTTCTGCCATTCATTTCTAGGGAGAACTTATGTCATTCTATGAAACCCTTGCAAATTGCCACTCAAAGTGAAAATATGCTGATTTTAGTAATTATTTCATGGTAAGTGAGTGTCTGATGTAGGAGAGTTGTGGTCATCATCCATCTTTTGGCAAGGCAACTCCTATATTAATTGTATGATTATCTATAGGGATAATAGGAGTATGGGACACTCAGTATATGAGCTCAAGCTATGATGCGGCTTGCATAGTAGTTGTTATTGTTATACTCTAGTTTCTAGAACTGATAACTGTAAGAATATTTTTCTTTCTGTTAGAACAATGAAACAACAAACAGGCAGGAGAATTTTGAATTATGTTGACACTTTAGAGTAACATTTTCTTTTTGGTGACAGATCACATGTTTTTAGTTGAACGATCAAACTTGGAAAGCTAGTTTACATTGTTTATTCATCCAAGTATACTTTATTTTTGTTTTCCAAAATATTAATTGATTAAAATCATTCTGTTATGACAGTTAACATAGAAGATGCCCCCCAAAATTGCCCAGATCCGTCTTGTGAGTTCACATCCAGAAGTTTATGAACCATGTGATGACTCATATGTGTTAGTTGATGCCCTTCTAGCCGATCGACCTCACCTCTTAGAGCATCATCCAACATTATGCATGGAAGTGGGTTGTGGTAGTGGCTATGTTATCACTTCTTTGGCTCTTTTGCTTGGGCAGGAGGCTTCAGGGATTCACTATATTGCTACTGACATCAACCATCACGCATTGAGAGTGACGCATGAGACAATGAAAGCACATGGTGTTCATGCAGAGTTGATATCTTCTGACATAGCATCAGGACTTGAGAAGCGTCTCGCTGGATTGGTTGATGTTATGGTGGTGAATCCGCCCTATGTGCCAACACCTGAGGATGAAGTAGGTCGTGAGGGAATTGCATCTGCTTGGGCTGGAGGGGAGAATGGTCGGAGTGTCATTGATAAGATATTGCCTGTTGCTGTCAATCTTTTGTCGGACAGGGGATGGCTATACATGGTTACCCTTACAGAAAACAATCCCTCACAGATATGCCTCCAAATGAGAAAAAAGGGTTATGCTTCTAGAATAGTTCTTCAGAGATCAACAGAGGAAGAGAGTCTTCACGTTATCAAGTTTTGGAGGGATCTTGATATTTAAGCAGAGGCAAATAAAGCGGTCAAAACAAGCCAAACAGCTCCTGCATGATTACTGATTTTGCAACTTCTTTCGTAGTCATTTTGGAGAGATGACAACCGAAACAGTAGCTAACAACTGAAAAGGTAAAAGTAGGTTTTCCATTCTGAATTTATGGATGTGCCGAGGATTCTTTCTAGATGATTTGACACTTTTGTAAAAAATGGCAAATCTTATTGGTATCCTAAATGTAGGGACCAGCTATGAATGCAGTTTATGCATCTTGTGGAGAAGCCCTCTTTGCGTGGCTTAAGTGTTCATTCGTTCCAGTTCAGATTCATAATTTTTATTTGGATGAGTTGTATTTATAAAAAAATGTGAACTGTATACATTTTTTAGATGTTGACTACAATTAATTTGGATATTGGATGATATCTTATTCATGTCATCGGTATTGTACGTGTCAAAGAAGTGGCACATCTGGCAGAAAGGCGATCACCCTTTTTCTTCCTTCTGTTTGTGGTGACACGAAAACTCTTCCTCTGTCTCTACGAGTTAGAAACCTTGGTTTGTCAAACTTTTCATAGTGTTAGCCATTTCGTTAAATTTATTAGTACTCGTATAAAATATTTTCTACTTTTGACTCACACAACCTAATTCTATAGTTTTGAACAGCTGCTTGTTTGATACTTCTACACTATTATAGATCCGTGAATATGAATCCTTGTGTACGTGCATATACTGTGTTATAAAGAAGCAAAGTAACGTTGTCTTAACCAGTAATATGAAGTTGAAAAGAGAAGCTCAAAGGAGGCGGTCGAAGGAACTCAAATTAGGCACTGCCAGACTCAGACTTTGTCTTACAGGCAAGTGGTTTCTATCTGATACTTGTATACTTAGTCTTTTATTGTCCTTTTAGCAAGTTTTCTTCTGATTCATTTAGGTATACATTTCTTCTCTGAGAAGGTTTAATAATAGTTAATGAAAAGCATTAGAAAAGAATACTATATATATGAAGTTATTTATACAAATAGTTGCTATCAGTAACAATCAATTGAAGCTACTTGTTCCTGGATAAACTAGTATCAATCACCATTCGTTGATATGAATATTCAAACTTAGTGACTTCACTTGTTAAACTATTACACGTAACCAAATAAAACTTCACTATCAGTGAAGAAATTGTGTGCTACAATAATACACCACTGGTAGCTAAGACAACCACATCTCTCACTCACATGCTCACAAACTTGTAACTACCAAATGTTTCCTTAGAAAGAAATTGTTAGCTTAAGTTGCGATTAACACTTCCTAATTGTTGGTAGGTTTCATGTACGAGTTCTAAACTTTTAGTCATAAATTTTATGTAAGAAGTGCATAATAGTAGCGCATATGAGTTGCATAAATGGTAAGTGGTGATTGGTAGACAGATCACAAAACCGTAAATCACAATATATATATGATTTCTTGACATAAGCTGTTTTTTTGTTTATGATGAAAGAACACTGACTGGAAGGAGAGGATAAGGAAGTGAGAATAGTTTCCAAACACAGCCTCCTCTCCTCCTAGGACTAATATCATATAATAAATTCATTCACAAAAACAATACACAAAGACTATGAGAGCCTTTCAGAATCCAAGAAAAGAAAAGAAAACAAATCCTATGCAATTACAAGGGAATTAACAAGGATCTGATGATCATATTGGAGAATAAAGAATAACAAATATCCTGTAAACTTTTACACAAACTTCACTTCACCTGACTTCACTTTGCTTGACCTTATTATTGTTGTTGCCATCAAGGTTTTGGTGCTTCTGCTTTTGCTTCCTCCACCTTGGCTGCTGCCTCAGCCGGGGCTGCTTCTGCCGGCTCTGCGATTTCAACCGCCTTCTCAGCTACCTCTATCACCTCTTCTTTCTTCTCCTCCTCAACCACTATCTCCTTCTCTGTGCCGCTGGTTTCTTCTCCAGCTGTGGTTGCTTCCGTCGCCGGAGCCTCCACTTTCTCTTCCACGACTATGAACGTGGACACCTTCTCGAATACGAAGAAGACTGGTCCTGACACCATGTGTGGACCAAATTTGGAAGATGCTTCCACTACTGGTTTTGATCCCGGGAACTCTGTTCATGAAAAGAAAAACAGGACTCAGTTAAGTAAGTACACGCCCCATGATCTTTGTTTGTTCCCAAAAGAAACAAAGACGATCCATACCAATCTTGTGAAGCTCCTCTAGGAACTTCTGAACTGCAGCTGAGTGTTTCTTGAGTCCAGCCTCCTTGGGTTCCTTAACCAAAGTCTGTTTCAATTCAAAATGATCAAAACCAGAATCAAACAACATGATATATACTCGAATCTCGATCCTTATAGAATCAAACACAAACCTTGACTTCGACTGAGGAAGCTTCGTAGATTTCGAGCACTTTAGGCTGGAGATCAGCCTTCTTCTCCTCAAACTCCTTGTTGATATCCTCCTAAAGCCAAGAACCAAACAAACATGTTATTACTTTTGAAAGTTGAATGAAAAGAAAACAGATAAAAGAAGAGCATTAAAAAAACAGCCACCTTGGATTCATCAAAGGACTTGGAAACCTCAGCAGCAGCAGCTTTTTTGGTACTGCTATTGTTCTCAAACACCTTCTTGATCTTAGGAAGAACCTTGGATTTCCAGTAACCCATGTTTTCTTAGAACAATATGAAATCAAAACTAAGAGAAAAACAGAAGAAAACAAACAGTTAGACAAGAAAATATCATGGAAAAACAAGAAACAAATATTTCTCTATCTGGTTTGTGTTTTGTGAGCTACTTACATATTCTTGCAAGCAATATCTCTGTGTCTCTTCTCCGAACTGTTGAAAGCCAACTGTCTCTCCCAATTAATGCTATTGCTAGAGAGCTTGGCATCATCATATAGACATATCTGCCACCAGAGAGCCCCTCTGGTTGCACCTATATTACCAAAACACCCCAACCACCACAGCATTGACATGAGGAGCAATGATTGGGGGAGGGAGGGGCAAAATGGGGAGAGAAAAGTGGTGGGGAGGTGACAGCTGGATTGAGAGGTGGCAAAAATGAGAAGTGGGGCCATGAAACACTGTGATGGTGATCTGTAACAAATATAACACGAAATTATAAACAAGTCATTATGTTGCTTAATTGGGTTTTTGTGAATTGGTGTGGTTGTTGTTTTGTTGTGAGAGCCAATTGGAGCTTGAGGCTCACCCACGTGGCTTCGCTGGTGGGTTGATATTACAAAGAAGCCATCATTGGTCAATAGAATTGGAGGAACAGTGATTGAGGACAAATGTTGATGCCATGTTTTATGTTATGCACATGGCCATAGTCATAGATACAAGCTATCAAAATTGGAAGATGAAAGAAGAAGAAGAAGAGGGAGACAAGGAACATGGATTTGTTTTTCTGGTGGGGTTTTACTCTGTTACAATTTACTATTTTGACCTCACCACCTCCTTCCTCCTCTTGTAATTTCACTGTCTTCTTCCAACTGATACAGTCTTAGAATGATTGTTTTTGTTTCTATTTTGAGATTTTTTTTTAGGAAAATTAGTAGTGTTGTATATTTACTCTTGTGTTCTTCTGATCGCGTGTTTTTGACAGTTTATTCATGACTAACTTTTAAAAATGAGAAAGATGACACTCATTTTGAGACAAAAGTTCAGAATAATAATATGATACTCGAATATTTTGAGGTTAAGAGAATAGTTTTTATTGTAAAAAATATAAAAGTTCTTGAAAGTTCTTTTATATTCATAAAAAAAGGTTGTGATGTGAATTCATACATTACTTGGTAGCATAGTCAAGATACTTTTATAATAAGAGTTCATATGTTACTTCTTGGAAAATCTTACATGAACTACAATTGTTACTTATTTGGTAAGATTGATGGTTTTCAATATTCAAGCCTTTGTTATCAATTTTGTTGTTTTTTTTCTGTCAAATACTTTATGTTTCAAAATGAGTGTATTGGTTTCTATTTTGAGAAAAATTAAGGAGAAATTAATCAGTGTTGTATTTGTATATTTATTCTTATATCCTTGTTGTAACAAACTTAATAAAGGAATATTGACTAACTTATTATATAAACAATAATAGTATATCGTACATAAAAACTTACTAAAAAAAGAAAAGTACACTTATTTTGGGTCAAAATACAAGATAAACAAGAAACTTATATTGGAACGAAGGAAGTATACAGTTCCCAGGATTGACTAGTTTCATTCGGTACTAAAACTCAATTATTATTATTTGGAACTTCTGAACCTTCAAAAAATACAAATTATACTAGACGTGAAATCTTGAATAAATGAGACTTCATTTGTACAAGTAAAAGATCTCAAAGTTGAGCGCTTGTTTACTGAAGAAAAAAACAAAAATACATAATTGAAGTTTTACTCAATAACTTCTAATTATTTCTCATTGTAATAATCATTAACTCGCAGATCTCAAAACATTTTGAAAAGGAAAGATTAAATAATTTAGATTGCAAATAATTATAATTTTCACTTAAAAAATGTATTAAGGTAAAAAAGATGTGTGGAAGAATGAATATAAGGTAAGGTGTAATCATATATTGACATAAATGTGGTTGTTTTGGTTGTCCCTTTTGTCAACTCATTCTTGTCTATCCTATTCCTAGTATCATCCTTCCCTTATCCCTAACCCTCCAAACCCAAACTGTATTTGACAATTGAAGTGACAAAGAGGATTATTACACTTTGCTTAAATTAAACACCATGGAGGGAATGAATTTTCTCCTTAATTTCCTTACCTTCTACTTTTCCATCATCTTTCTATTTAATCCAATGCAATTGTCAATGAGAAGGTCAAAAACTGTGTTTCCCCAATGAATCCATTGAGTTGAGGCAAGCCCAATTCATTAGCATGCAACAAAAGAATTAAATGTTATATAAAATTCCATAACTTAGTTGATCAATCGTCACTGACGTAGCGAGCTTGTGATTTGAGCCACCTCATGACTTGACATGCATGCTCCCATTAAAAAAAATCGAGTCGAAATCGTCTGTATGATTTCATCTTTGTCTAATCAGATATTAGGATGATATTATCCCCTGCAATGAGTATAGTTATCAATTTCTTATAATGCAGTGAAGGTTAGACATTTCCTTCCATTATTTCTACATTACCTTTGCATTGTTACAGAAATTTTATAGGGATTCATATTCTCACACTCGAAGTGAACTAGACAAACCATTTCTCCAAGGTCCTCCCTCAGAACACATTGCTGATTTTTACCTAGACCTTGAGATTTTACCAATATCCTTCCAAGAGCTAGTGGACTACTACTAGCAATTTATATATAACCTTTAAAACTAATATGAAATCCGATTGATGTACAAAATCTTCACTTTATGATTCTCACTGTATTATTAATATATTAATCACAAACTATTACAACACACACCTAAGCCTAATGTCCTTAGAGGTGCCTCAAACTCGAGACCTCACGATTGTGCACAAGCGCCTATAACGCTCGGCCAATAGTAGTAGATTCAGTATTAATATTATCTACCAAGACTTCCATGATATTGTGAAACGTAAAATGGTAATATTCCATATAGCATAGGTAGGGACTAAAGTTACAAGTAGAGATTGATTTTTGTAAGTGAATCAATAGTTTGTGGGATCACAATAAAATAAAATACAATACAAAGCAATCAAAATCTTGATTTGATGGGTTTGGTCCAATATCACTCTCTCTCCATATATATCTCATTTGGTTGTCGTCCTCAACCCATTTTTCTTATTTATTGATTCCAATCCATTATTAGTTAATTAATAAAAACATATAGTACTTGTATTTTTAAAGAATATATTATATATTGATTGATATCAGTTTCCAGCAAACCCTTAAACTACTATATATTGTATTAGAAATAGGACATACAAATAATGATATAATATTAATTAGTTCAGCTCATGACTTGTTGTCTTTGGTGATAAGCCAATCAAGCCAGCCTTGCCTCAATCAAATTCAAAACTGCAATCCACTCCACTTCTTCCATTTGTTCAAAGGTTTTGACCTCCCACTCTTGCATTTTGTTTGTATTTCTAACCTCAAACAAAGACAAGCTTTCCATTCTAAATTCTGAATGATGAAAAAGGAAAGAATGTCAATTATGGATGAGTTCAATTTCGTTCGTTGGTTAATACAATTTTGATATATAATTACGCTGATCATTGATATGAGTTCAATCATGTATTCTACAATTAGATCTCGTCACATAAATAATTATTCACATAATGATTCTCTACAATTCTTTTTTATCCTCCAATCATTGATAGTCAAGATAATTTAAGCAAATCTTGAATGAGAAAATTAACAATATCATGATCACAATATTGATGGTTCAAGGAAACAATGAATTCTAAATACATGCTTAATTGTCCATGTTGAGGTTTAGAAATATTGCCTGGACCCGTTTACGTACTATATCTTTTGAATATACGTCCTTCTGACCCAAAATCAAACAAGTATTGATATGCGCGTAATTGTAAGAGTATTGTGAATGTAGAAGTTTTGGAGATGAGTTTTCACACTTAGTATTTTCTTGAGCTATATTTTCGTTGAGAGTGAACTTGGATTTGAGTATCTAAAACATATGCATCAAAGTAGAGCACAATGTTAAGTACAACTTAGGGCGGAGGTCCTGAATTTCACCTTAGGTGTGGGAGTAAACATCTCTACCCTCGTGAAATAAGGGTGTATCAATGTGTGAATTCTAGAGCAAATTTGAGAGACATGAATTGTGTGAATGACACAAATGAATCTCAAATGTGAAAAAATGATCCATACCTCACAGCTTGAGAGGGTATTTTTATCACAAAAATGAAGATGTAAGGGGTGATGTGTCGCCTTGTTATTGATTGTTGGTAGTGACAAGTGGGCTTTAATGATTTCACATTTATGTCGTGATGATGTCATGGTGACCTAAGAGTAATGTCAAGATGATGGGCACTAGGGCCCGTTAATGACATGGCGACGATGTCAGTGTGATGAGGATATGATAATATCACCATTGTAGAGCAATTGAGACATGAAGACCATAGGGTGTCTCGAGAGACAAGTCTGGTAGATTGCCTCAAGGTGTACAATATCCATGATCTTCACGCGCACTTACCCATATGGTGTAATACAAGGGTACTAGAGGTTACCAATTAAGCGTACTTTGTCTAGAAAAGACTTAGAGACCAAGGTAGCTCAATACCTTAGTGACCCGAGTGGCTATGGGTCCAAGGCTCGACTTGGACAAAATGAGAATGTGGTCATGGATGCCTTGGAGGTGCGCCAATGAGGCATTATCGTTCCATGTATAGGATCATGAAGTTAAGAGGTCTCATGTGTAGTTTTATGAAAGGGACAAAGGTTTGTGAAGAGGTCCATGAAATAGAGTCATATAAAGGGTGAGTGACTCATTTCTAGGTGGTTATGGCCTTAGAGGGGATCAATATATGTCCTTTTATAGGAATCTTGATGGGGGCTAAATAGGCAACGTTGACCATTTAATATGGGCGGACCTTCGAGGGACTAAAATTAGGTCTCAGAAGTCCCAAATATGAGTATGAAGAGATCGAATTAGGCTGAAAATAGGGTTAATGGGGTAAAATGCTCTAAAGTAATTAATATGTAATTGATTTCGGCTGAGGAATGGTCTGAAATGGTCAGACCGGTTCAACCTGATTGGACCAAGTCGGTGGCATTGGTGTGGCATACCACTATTTGGGTTTAAACTTTACTAATATTTAAATTTTTATTTGATTTATAATGGTTCCTAAATTTGCATCTGTACTATCATCTAAGCTTTTTGCTGCCAAAATAATAATAATTCAAGATGAACTATTAATGAAATGAGGAAGTCAATAGAAATTTGAGAAGAAAAATCCATTCAAATACGAATTGCTTTCGTTAATGACTAATCTACAAAGAAATAATACTGATAAGAAAAGGGGGAAAATATTAAATGTGTGTGACGTAATTTAGAGATTGAGTGCAAAACTCTTCTGTTGTTGATAATGACTCCAGTTTTGTAGCATTAGAACCTTAATTAAGCAAATTATCCAACTTGGTGACATGTTTCCCAACAATTTCATCTAACAAATCATTCATTGCCTCCTCCATTAATTTAAATACAAACTTATCCCAACATGCTTTCTTCACCATTATTTTTTTTCCCAGAAAACTAAAAACAAATAAGAACAAGAAGAATAAGCTTTTAGCATTACTAAAAACCATAACTTTCTAATGAAGCATCAATTCAATTCAGTGAGGTTATAGGCTAACATTGTCAATCATTGGTTGCACAACTATAATACCACACCAAATTCAACTCATTCTCAACTACAATAATTACCTAGTACACATGTATAACTATAACAATTTTGGTAGTAAACATTGCTAGCTACATCACTCTATGACGTAATTGGGTGCCACGGCTAAAATCCGGTCATTTCTGGATGATACCTGTTCCCCTGCAGCACCTTCACCCTGTCCAGCGGCCTGAGTTCCGTCATCCAACACTATCAGATGGCCTTCTCTTTTAATCAAACTCTGCATTGCAACACAAGTTCAGTAGTGTGTGAGTGTACGATACTCCAAAGATGTAATGCACAATTTAACTCCCATGTTACCTACCTCAATGATAGCTTTGATTTTAGATAGCTCATTTGCTACCTCTTCCATAGAACTATAATTATTTTTGTCGTTCTGCTGATCAACATACCATTTGATTAAGTCTCTCTGTCTCATTCCAGCCAATCCACTCCCTGTAGTAGTATTAAATGTCCCAAAAGCAATTAATTTTGATATTATAATAAATTTCAAGCCTTAACAATACAGAAAGTTGCAAGGTAAAAGGTGCATGTGCATACCATCTTGCATAACAGATTCTTCATGCTGTCTAAGGCGCATAACAAGGGCCTGGGTGACCCTCTGAAAATACTCATCGGTTATCACAAGTTTCTTCCCTGATCGATTTGAAGAACCAGCTCTAGTTTCTGTACAATGATAATCCCAGTTACAAAAGGTTATTTTTCTCACCTGGAACACCAAATACAGAAAGACAAGAGGTTAACAGCTCACCAGCATTCTCAGGAGCTGGATCTGCAGAAACATTTGTAGGTTGAGCATCTCCTTGACCAGCACCACTATTATCATTGCCACTATCTCCATCACCAAGATTTTCTTCTTGAAACTCAGACAGATCAATCTCACTTGACTCCACACTGAATGGAAAAAGAATGCAAATAATGTTCATTGTGAAGATAATATGTATTATTACACACATATATACATAGAGAGAGAGAGAGAGAGAGAGAGAGAGAGAGAGAGAGAGAGAGTAAGGTGGGTGGTATGACAAATTTTCAGTATGTTCTTGCCTGATGATTGATGTTTTCAGCAATCTCACTGCAACACGAACATGACGTGGTTGTACCTGCAAGATAAGTTTTCAAAAGTTAAAACATGAAAATTTGTAATAATGTCAATAGAAACAAAAAATTTCCCCTGATGAGGCACCTGAGGTTCCAAATAACACCGGGCAATGGCCTCTGACAGCCTGATCAATGCCTCCAACTGCCTAACTGTCATGCGATAAGCAACTCTACTCCCAGGAGTTGTATCACCCCTGCGGAGAGCAACATAAGACTCCACCAGCAATTTTCTGGCTTCCGGATTTAGCTGCATCACAGTTGGCTCTTTCAGAAAGAGGTGGAAATACAATAACAAGCTTTCAAGTTAAGAATATATATATATCCTGCCTAGTGGTTATAAGAAGAACAAAAGGCAAACCTTGGGCTTCAGAGTTTTTGCAAATGCAATGTAACGCTTCAGTTGAGCAGTAGTAAATGCAGGATGAAGTGCTTCTTCACGCTTCTGATGAACTCTCACAATGTGGTGTGCAATGTGATAATCTGTTTGATCATCTGGATCGTCGATCATAACATAAACCAGGTCAAACCTTGAAAGAATGGCTGGGGGAAGAGCCACATTATACTGGACAAAACAAATAGAAGTTATTAGTCCTTGTGTAAGGGCCCCAAGTTACTGAACAAGTTGCACTGATGTAACAGATTAGGTAAAGGCGTACTTTCCAATTCAATTATAGGGCCTGTGTGCTAGTAATATCAATAATAGGTAAAGGCGTACCTTGAGTGGTTTAGACTTATCATATCGACCACCAGTGGGGTTAGCTGCTGCTAAAATTGACGTACGAGCATTCAATGTTGCCTGTATTCCTGCTTTTGTAATGCTAATAGTCTGCTGTTCCATGGCTTCATGAATTGCAACCTTCAAGCCCATTTAGGTATCAGACATTGAAATTTTGTTACACATGTAACATGAAAAACTAATACATACAAACATAGAATCGAGATTAAGGGGGGAGGAAAACCTGATCTCTGACATCCATCTTGTCAAATTCATCGATGCAACAAACGCCATTGTCAGCAAGCATTAAAGCACCAGCCTGCAAATAAGTCAAATGTAATTCATAAGGAAACACAAAGGCGTTGGCTTATACAACAACTGGATAGGTGTAAAATTAGGACCAAGGAGAGTTCAAAGGGACAGCAGATTTTTTTTTTTACAATTTTTCTTACTAGTATACCTTTTTTTTTTTTATATAAGCGACAGGACAACAGGACTACAAAGGCATGTGTTTCTCACCCCCTAGTGAACCCACCTAACTTCCAAATTGAGTATCAGAATTTTGTAATATCTGACAAGCTACATGATTTCTATATGCATGTAAGGACACCCTATATGGAGAGATATCCTACCTAATGATCTCATACGGTGGTGCAAATTACACTCCTTAGTGGCATTAAATCTCAATTGCATGTGCTTTTCATTTTTCTAACCCATTCTGATGCCCAGCCGCCAAACACACACAAAAAGAATAGAAGAAGCTGATGCGTAATAATCATCAATTAAAGTAAAGATAATGAAACTGAGGAACAATAATAGAAAATGAAACTGATACTTAAACATATCAATAGCTTGAACTTGAAATTTGAAATGTAGTCTGAAGATAATGAATAACTTGAAAACGCCAACAAGCTTGGGTGATAAAATATTGAACTTTGGCCATTAGTTGATAACACTTTGCTATCGAATAGAGCATATTTTATTGGGCACTGAAGAAAAAGGCTTGATTTATTTAGTTTGTAGCCACTAATATATGCAGCGAATAAAACAGCAAGTCAAAAGGTTTTCTCAGTAAGCAAAATAGTGATAACTATATATTACCTCAATACAGAATTCCCCAGTTTCTGGTTCTTTCGCCACAGTTGCAGTCAACCCAGCAGCAGATGATGACTTTCCAGATGTGTAAACAGATCTTGGAACTATACCTGAAGTATACCTGTGAAACGATGAACATAATAACCGCTCCAAGTTAATTTATGAGAGTTACAGTAGTGGCAAAAAAAGGGGAAAAACAATGCAAAATCCAAGAGTTTATACTTGAGAAACTGGGACTTTGCACAGCTGGGATCTCCTACTATACAAACATTAATGTCTCCTCTCAGGTTAATGCCTTCATGGGTAAACTTGTGTACGCCACCCAAGAGCATGAGCAAGATTGCTCGCTTGATATCTTGATGACCAAATATAGTTGGAGCCATGCTATCAACAAGCTTATTGAAGAAATCAGGGGTATTCCTCATTCTTTGAATTTCATCTAGCTCTTCTGCCTACCAAATTGATTGAAGCAAAAGCACTATTTCAGTTGTGTGTTTTATTGATATCTAAAAGAAACCAACTTACAATCACAACTAGCATAAAATAAACTACACTCAATAACCAGGTCAGAACAATGGAAAATAAAGCAATGATTAAGACACTGACGACAAGTATTAAAATCATCAAATGGACTAAGAGACTAAAAATAATATTAAGAGAAGATGCCGCCTGCTACATTTATATGATGTAGTAAAGGTAAGGAATGTAGATCATCAAAACCTTAGCTCAAGCAGAGGGAAGAATAATCTAAAAAGTGGAGATAGAGCATTATAAATTAACTAAATAAAGATAATCATGTTGTCATTTAAACGAACAGGAAACAGTATCCTATGTGGAGATAGAAGAATATCATAAGCTAACCGAGAACTGCTGGTTGTCATCTTCATCAGCATCTTTCTTTCTATTCCTGATGTCGGCATCTCTTCTACCATCTTGCACCTGGAAAGGGAAGAATATATATGTAAGATGAATCATTTAAAGACACCTATCAAATAATTGCACCAACAGGTTTGCATATAACAAACTGCTTGATGAACAACCTGAACCGAATTGGCAATAAAAGCAAGGCGATAGGAAAGGTCTCTGACACCCAATGCTCGAAGACCCCTCACACCATCATTTCCACCAGAATTCTTGCGCTGAGAAGCATCACGACTGCATTCTGCTCTCTCCCCAGGGGAAGCCAAAGCCATTATGTCTGGTATTACAACCACAGTACCCGTGAAAATGACCCTGTAAGCACACATATAATGCTGATTTACTATTGCCTAGATAATACCATCCAAAATTGAAAAGGTTTTAGGAAAACTGAAAGGCTTGACATATATACGAGGGAGTAATGATCTCACGTGTCACCGGCCCTCGCCTGTTCAACAATTTCATGGCGGAGAATAACATCCAATGATCTAGGAAGAGAGCCTGGTGGTATCTCTTGTGAAGTCTCTTGCATTCTTACCCTCTGCCAATCTGCAAATTTGCTCTCTTGTCGAAGCAGTGCAAAACATCTAGTTTTCATACATGAAGCATCAACACAGATTGTTGGCTGCAAAACCACAATTTTTTTATGAAAGTGAAAGTTATCAGCGTGCATACTTGAAAACTACCAATCACACATTGAAAAAGAAGGGAAGAACAGACTTGTAATAAAAAGTACCAACCTCGGTGTATTTGAATTGTTGTTCAACATTCTTTATGACATGTCCACATTCCAGGCACTTGAAAGTACCTTGGAGAAGTTCTGGTCTAACCTCACTTGTACGAGTCACAACTCCTGTCACTGCTACTAGTTTTCCAACTTCTGATGTAGTTAACTCCCTCAACCTGTGTTGTGGGGTATAAAGGACTAAAAATAAGAAAATATGTATAAAAATAAATGATATGGCTCTTTACTTTGTGAGAACATTTAGAAAACAGAAAAATGCTGACGAGGCTCTTATTAAATAATCACTGCCCAACAGAATCTTATATTCATAATCTACGGCACAAAAGAATACTAAAGTAAGATAACTACTGGCTCAATAAAAACTAAACTCAAGCGGAAAATAATCATCAAGTATAAATTTTAAAATCCTAATTCCTTTTGTTTTTGTTAGTTTCTTCCACCGCATTAAGTTCATCTTCAGCCTAAGCTCTAATACAAAGCAAACTTCAATTGCATCTAGGGCAACTAAAATAATAATAAATCATATTATACATGCGATAGTCATAGTATTCTGGAAATGTTTTCAGTACTTCACAGCAGTTTGTTTTGTATCAGTTTTGATAGTACTCTTCCTTCTCCAAGTCATGTAGAGTAGCATTGTACAATTGGTAACTGATTTATTAGGATTTAGAACTAAAAAGTGGATTTCAACTTGTAGCAATGATTTACAAAATGCACTGTGTGGTTGCTGAGGAAACCATGGAATATAGTGAATAGAAGAACTTGATACACCAACCAATTGAGTTGAAAAGAGAGGCAATGAGCATAATACCAACACCACGAATTGTTTCACTTTTCATTGCTAAAAGTTATATCTCATCTTCACCAAGCCCAAGATAAATAGTACATTTAGCACAATTAAGGTGAGTACTAGCAGCTGCTCTGTTGTAACCAGACACAATGGAAATTTAAGTTCTGAAGACCAAACCCACTTCATTTCTTACAATTAGCCATTATTTGATTGCTAGAACATTTATACCCTCATAACATGCTACAAGTATGCTGTTTTCTAGTAACTCAAATTAGCAAACACCAGGCACACAGATAATTTTAGCTTGAAAATCATGGAAAAATGAAACAAATGCATTTCCAAAAGCAAATAAAATTGATAAGAATAATGTAAAAGAACCTTTTTAAAGAGGGAATATTGAAGAAGGCGACGTTGACATCCTTGTTAGGGTTGTCATCAGCTATGAAGGTGGGTTTCTGTTCCATCACAAACCTCTTGCACGCGTTCTTCAAGAACGGCTCGAACCTGTGGCCAGTCAAATTATCAACAGATGTTTATCAAAATTGCAATTAGTAAAGTGGAGCTAAAGTGGGGGAAAATTTCAAAAAATTGAGACCTCAAGTACTCGTCGGAGATGGCTTTTTGGAGGACGTCGCTGAAGCGCATAACGTGTTCGAAGTCAATGAACATGGTGCTGGATTCGTTGGACTTCATGGTCTCGATCTCCGACTCGTAATAGGGCTCCCTCGCATTCGCATCGAGCTTGAACCTGAAACCAAAATTTGAACTCGATAATGCGTTTTCACAAAGCAGAAGAATATTTCTTCTTTTGATTTTGCGGAAATAGAAATTAAATTGAAAAAATACCTCTTGAGGAAGTCGAGGAAAATATTCTCGACCCGAACGGCCTTCTCGTCGACGAAGAAGCCTCCTCCAAATGAATCCATTGTAGTTTAAATCCAGACTCCGATAACAGAGGGCTTGATTGTCGTCTACTCTTCCGAGCTCTGGCTCCAAGCTCTTCACTGGAACGGAATTGATGCAAAAACCCTAGTTTTGTTGAGATCTCATAGCCAGTCTCGGTGGCGGGAAGATAAGCAGGGGTTTCCCGCCAAAATGCACCCTTCTCATGGTACAGAGCTGGGCCGGACCGGTGCCACCCACATCATATATGGGCGGTTTTATTTTGTCCAGTATGATCCATAGCTTATCTAGATTTTACCTCAGATATGGGCCTCCATTTATTATTTATTATTTTTTTTAAAGTCATCTCTACAGGATGATCAAGATTTGTTTTTAATTATTTGAGCTATACTGTAGGAGTAGCTTTCCCCTTTTAATTCAAAATCTTACCTCACCCGATGCAATGAAAGTTGAACCCACGACCTTTTACATGAAAATATGTGTCACGACCGTTGCGCTAGACGGCCTCCATTTACTAGCTCCTTTTATCATTTCTTTTTAATAAGCTTTTCTAATCTTTTTTTGAGGGGTTTTATAATCTATTTGAGCAATAATTTTAAGCCAATAAATATTTTGCTTATGCTAAGTCACTTTTGGTGTTATGATATCTCATTGAAATATTCGAATCCAGTAAGTCACTTTTGGTGTTATGATATCTCATCGAAATGTTCGGAACCAGCAAGTCACTTTGCTACTACAAATTTACTTAGGCGTGTATTTGTGAATTTTTATATGGCGACACTATTTTGTTGGTTTGACATAGGACAAATTTTATTAGGTTTATAGTAATTTTTTTATACATACATATAATTAATGATCCAAAACAAAAGATAAAGAGAGTATCAAATACATTTGTATACATGAAACCTATCAAACATTTTAAGATAGCCGGTGGCATGGCAGCAATGCAGTACTAGTCATCAATGCATTATATATACATGTGATCATGCGAGACAGTCCAAGCCAAATCAAAATAAATAAACAACTAGCTAGAGCCAAGAAAAAACAGCACGAGAAAAGGTTGGCAAGTGCAAATGCAATGTATAAATGCACCACCTGTCCTCATTACACCAATATTGCTTTGTATTGTATAAATTATAAAACTACTCCTATGTGTGTACACGGAATATTCATACTTCTTTAATTTCTTCGTCTTCTACATGCACTATTTTTGCATGTATCCTACATTTGCCATTTGTCTCTCCATTTCTACACCAATGTCTTTTACATGATCTTATCCATTTTCATTATCAACATCATATCTGAAAACACCCATTCACCAAGCTCCTCTTTCATATGTTCACTTCATCACATCATATCATGTACTAGTACTACTATAATGCACAGTTGCACACCACACCATATGACCATAAACATATAATATGCGCATTTATAGTGCACACTACTCTACATCATCATCACAATCATATGCCCATATTGCACCACTCACTCCAAGCTGAAATGTACTATTCTCATCATGCATTTTGTACCAATGATGCATAATTAATCACTCATCATTTTAACATGTCTTAATCATTTGATCCTCTCCCATCCTAACCCAACCCAACCCAAAACTTCATACACATCCATTTTATTGTATTAACTCAAAAAACCAAATAACAGCGTTATCTGCGAATCCTTAAAGTCTTCCCAGCATCGATCCTCAAATATTCCATCACCACAACCAACAACAAAAGAGCTCATCATATCATTAATAATGAGTAACGATTCCGAATCATCAATTCAAGAAAATCAAGATCCAGAAGAAGAAGACAACGACAAGGCCAAGACCGGCCGGCGTTACATGGCTCTTCTGGTGATCAACTACCTGTGCCTCTTCCTAGGCTCACTCTCCTCCAGCTTGCTCTCCAAGTACTACTTCATCCACAAAGGCTCGAGCAGGTGGGTCTCCACGTGGGTCCAGTCCGCCGGCTTCCCCCTCCTCCTCCTCCCCATCTACCTCCCTTACCTCTTCCGCCGCCGCATGCGCCGCCGTCCCTTTTCCCGGTTCAGCTCAAGAACCGTCGCCTTCTGCGTATTCGCCGGCCTCTTTCTGGGCCTCAACAACCTCCTCTTCTCGTGGGGAAACTCCTACCTCCCCGTCTCCACCTCCTCGCTCCTCCTCTCCTCCCAGCTCCTCTTCAACCTCCTCCTCTCCGTCCTCATCGTCAAGCAAAAAATCACCTTCTCCAACCTCAACTGCGTCGTCCTCCTCACCCTCAGCTCCGTCCTACTCGCTCTCGGCTCCGGCCACGACCGAAGCCACGTCAGCAAAGGCAAGTACTTTGTTGGGTTCTTCTGCACCGTCGGCGCCGGACTTCTTTTTGCTCTTTATTTGCCGGTGATGGAGAAAGTGTATAGTAAAGTGTATTGTTATGAGATGGTGGTGGAAATGCAGTTTGTGATGGAGGTGGCGGCGACGGCGCTGGCGACGGTGGGGATGGCGGCGGCGGGAGGGGTTAAGGAGATGGCGAGGGGGGGGGGGGGGGGGGTCGGCCAGGGG
>JAYMTF010001759.1:0-21450 GCA_036897485.1 Pelargonium nanum | reverse complement strand
TGTGTGTATTAATTAAATTCAAAATTTGATTCCATCTAATCCGAACTTCTTTCGGATTGGATTCGAATTTATGTTCATAAATCCGAATTCGAAAACATTAATTCAAATCCGATGCGAAATTTGAATCGTCACAACTAGTTTTGAATGAATGTATATAGAATATTAATTCATAATTAAATTTAAAATTTCATTCCATCTCATCTTAGCTTCTTTCGGATCGGATTCGAATTTATGTTTATAAATCGGAATTCAAAATATAAATTCAAATTCGATGCGAAATTTGAATCATCAAAACTTGTTTTGAATGTATATGTGTGTGTGTGTATATGTATGTATATATGTATAAATTTGTATCCGATCCGAAATTCGAATACAAAACTAATTTCAATTTTTTGTTTTTTGTTTACTTTTTTCTATTGTTCCAAAATTTTCGGATATAAATATGCATTATTTGAAAAAATTAAAATCATAATATTGTTCCTCCCGAAAAGTTATATGAAACAAAATTTTTTTTATCTCAATCGGACATCCGAGCACAAAGTTATGAATTTTTAAAGTTTAGATCGTAAAATAAAAAAGTGAAGAAATGAGAATGAGAATCCCATTCCATCTAACATAGGTGAGAATCAAATTATTCATGGGTGAGGGAATGAGAATGAGAATCGGAATCGGAATGGGAATGAGTATGTTCTAATCCAAACACTATCAATGATAATATCATTCCCATTCTCATTCCCCATTCCCATTACCGAACCAAAAATGCTAATATAAACTGTACCTTAATGTACTTAAACTTTTATATAAGTGACAAAATTCATACACAATCTTTTATGAGAGTACGCAACAAGAATACTATGGTAATAAAATTTAAACTCGTTCATGACAATAGTCGATCAATAAAACGATCTTATAAAAAACACCTTTATGATCTCACAAAGGAAACCTCACAACATTTAAGCTTCATAACAAAATGCAGCCAAACATTACACTTCTATTATCTACGTTCTATAATATATATCACTTGATCCTCAAGCTACTTTTACCCTCTCTTTTATCTAATTTGTATTTATTTTTAGAAGTTTTTGCAAAACATTAGGCTTAACACAAATTGCTCATAAGCTAATTGGCCTCTCTCATAAACTCTTTGTCTTTCCTATCCTTGTCAAGGCCATATAAGCAACTAGCCGGTAACCAATAAGCATAATCGCCAACATTATCGATGGGATGATCGGATTGCCAAGACCGATGGATTTGATTGCTGGAAAATCTCCGACGTAACAAATCTCATTAGGGTTGGCGGTACATGGATATTTATCTTCGCTCTTGTATTGTGTTTCCAGGAAGAGCTGATACGAATAATGAGTGATTGATACGTATTTGATCCATGCTATGAAAGGTGGCACGTGTTGAACATAGTACCCGCCAGAGAGGAGAAACGACAACATGATCACCGATCCTAGAGTCGTCGCGGACTTTTGATCCATCACAAGTGCACCAAGGGCGAGCCCCAAACCTTGTGCAACTAACACACTTAAGAGGAGTGCGAATAAGGTGGCGAGGAAGTTCCCCACAAAAGGTTTCAGCCCTGCCATCCAATAGGTTATGAAAAGGAAAACAGTAGGGAGGGCTAGCTCCAAGGGGAGATCTCCCACAACTCGAGATATAAAGTAGGAAGAGAGACGATACATCCTAGAAGTCCGTTCTTTCTCGAGCATCATTCGCTCTTGTGGGAAGGTGAAGATCGCTTGGAACAGAGGGAAAAATCCCCAAAATCCTGAAGAGAAGAAAAGTAATCCGATCTGCACAAGCATAAAGTTTGTTACAACAATAGTATTAATCCGTCTGAAACAATTTCCTTAGGAAAAAATAGATGTACTCATTTTGAAACAAAATAGACGTTATGGGTTGAATTGAAACTGAAATCAAATTAAGAATCAAATATCTTCACAACATCGATATTAAATGAATCATCGTTATAAAACACTCGCACAATCGAAAAAGATTATGTAATGTTACCTTATCTTGAATATGAGCATCATCTGATTGCCACCAAAGAAGGCCAGAGAGGAAAGCCACAAACAAGATCTGCCCAATCTTGAGAGCAGAAAAGGATTGGTGCTTCCTTTCTTTAACACCTCTTCTTAACAAAACATTGAATTGTTGGAACCAAGTTGTGGCCCATTGCCCAATTTGCTTGTCCTCAGATTCTTCATGCAATGTGCTATTAATCTTCTTGAGCTCTTCCTTCAAATTGTCATTGAGATTGTTCTTATAAGCATTCACCAATGTCTGCTTGATCGATGTTGGATCATCCCGAGATTCATCACCCGTAACGCCTGCAACGGAAACATATAAATTGATCATCACAAGTAAACAAGAAAAAATGGACCTCTAGTTTTGTCCATTTATGCACAAATTTGTTGCACATCTCTACATGAATTGTGTGTGCAATTTCAACAAAACTTAATTATCACGTATCCATAAAGTTTGAATTGAAATTAGACCATAAAGTTCTATTTCTACACACAACACTGAAATGGCCATTTATATATGTTCATCACAATTGTTGCATACATCTATATACAAATAGTTAAATGTATTAATAGTTAAATGCACAATTTCTTCAACCCCACCAACCCTATTGAGTTATAGGTATTAGCATGTAGCCATATACTAAAGAGTGCTCCAATACACAATTTTCCTTTTTAGAGAGAGATTGATATTCATAATTTAAACTCTCGTCTCAAGAAACAACATTCTCATGCAATTTTCCAAAAGATAAATTAGAGAACAAATCATTGTCAATGTGAATTATATAATTAATTAGCACAAAGCTCACAAGGTAACATAAAATCAATAAGATTACAACATAATAGTTTCAATATTAAGGATTAGCGTCTAAATATTAAAATATTAGAATCAAGAATTACGTTTTTATTTTCTATTTTTGTTTCCATAGAAAACTCAAATTCGAAAGTTAAAAATAGAAATTAGAATTGAAAAGCTAGTACATACATTTCCACACATTTTTTGAAAATCGTATCTCTACAAACATGATTAATTTGTTCTACGTCACGCACTTAGGTAACGTCTAATTTAGAATCACGAATTAACATTTTTCATTTTTTATTCTCGTTCTAAACAAAAACTCTAATTCGAAAATTAAGAAGAAATAATCAACATAGAAATTAGAATCGAAGAGCTAGCACATACCATTAGCGAGATCCAAGAAATAATCCGCCGGATTCATCGGAACGGAAGGAGTGAAGCCAATGCCGGCAAAATAGTCCATCGCCGTCGCCCCTTCTCCGAAGTACACCGGATTCCCCTCCGACAACAACAAAACCTTATGAAACATATAAAATATTCGACTCGACGGCTGGTGTATAGTCATCACCACCGTCCTCCCTCCGGTGGCGAGCTCCCACAAAGTGGACACAATCCTCTGAGCCGTGGTGGAGTCTAGTCCCGACGTGGGCTCATCAAGAAACAACAAGCTAGGGTTTATCAACATTTCTTGTCCAATACTAACCCTCTTCCTCTCCCCGCCGGAGATCCCCCGCAAGAACGGCCCTCCGATGATGCTGTGCTTGCACCGGGTGAGGCCGAGCTGCTTCACCACCGCCTCCGCATGGAGGGCCTTGTCGGCCGCCGAGAAGGTGTTGGGGAGGCGGAGTAGGGCGGTGAAGACTAGGGTTTCGGTGACGGTGAGGTGGGGGTAGAGGACATCATCTTGGGTCACAAAACCGGTGTTCCTATTCATGTTGTTGTTGAAGGGCTTGTTGTTGTAGGTTATGCTTCCGGTGAGCTTGCCCTCGGCGAGGCGGCCGCCGAGGGCGGTGAGGAGGGTGGTCTTGCCGCTGCCGGAGGGACCCATCATGGCCAGCATCTCGCCGGGACGGACGACGCCGTTTATGCCTTTCAAGATGAGTTTCTTCTCCGAGGGTTTGGTTTTCTTGGAGAACCATCTGGTCCATCCTTTGCTTGCATCTCCTAGCTTCACTCGGTACACAACATCCTCAAACTACCCAAAAAAAAAAAATTACAAGAAATTGTAGAAATTAAAGAAATGTGAGTTTGGATTTTTCTTGGTTATTCTAAAATCAAATCACAATTTCTTAACAATGTGAGAGCTATGAACATTGATATTTCAAAAATCAAATCATAATTTTGGGAACCCTAAATTTAGGTGATGAACTATGATGAAGAGAAGAAAGAGAGCTCAAAGAAGAAGCTACATGGCTTTACATTTTCAAAATTTAACATAATTTGATCAATTAAAAGAGAATTAATTCTTAAGAATTAATGAATATTGTGACAAATCAAACATAGATTGATTAAAATTAAAATTAAATTAATTACCATATTTGGTAATTTTAAAATGAAGATCAAGATTTTAAACAAACATATATGAAGCTAAGCTAGTTTTTTCAAACACCACAAATTGCATTGCCTTTTCTGGAATTCCTATATATGGCCATAGAAACAATAAATTCATCCTTGCAAGACATGAACACAACAAGATAATTTTATCAAACTAAACTTAATTAATCTAATTTTCATACCTTCAATGTCACCGGTCGATTCACATTCTTGAAGAGGGCACCAGCTGAATCTAAATCTGGGTTTTTGGTTTGAGCCTCAATATCCATGATGATGATGATGATGAAGATGATACCAAAATTATGAAAACTATTTAAAAAAATTAAGAAAACAAAGAGAAAAGATCAAGGAAATATTGATCTAATCTCTTCTTCTCTTAATTGGGACTAGGAATTAGTTTTGATATGGAAGTGTGTGTGTGTTTATTGTGTGCATGAAAAAGAGGAAACTGAAAAAAAGGCAGTAGGGTTCATGCCAGAGAAATGAAGAATAAATAGAGAAGAAGAGAACAACAAGGCATGCACAAGCTTGATTAATTTGGATTATTAGCTAGCTTAATTAGCTTGCTAATCCAAACTACTAATCAAAATGATGATGATTAATATGGGTAATTAACCTGAGTTTAGTATGAGTTTTATGAGTAGGAATAGGAATGGGAAAGGGAATTGGAGAAATTGGTTTTGGGTCAATAACAATTGTTCCTCAATATATGGGTTTTAATGGGTCATTTTGGTTGGATTCTTTCAAAATATGATTTCTTTCTTCTCCTATTTCACAGCTCATTTTGCTGATACCTTTGCCTTGTATTTATACTCCACACGACAGTCTCTGTGCATTTATTATATATGACAAGTGTTGTGAATTAATTGAAACTCTACACTATGTATAATTAGTACTCATGAAATTATAAGAAGAAAAATATTTAAACCAAAATGATAAATGTCTTAACTAATTATGGCCTACACAAGACAATTTCATTCTAGAAAACCCAAATTAATTCCGTGTATTATTTGTTGTTCCCATTGCAGGATGTAGTTTTTGGATCAATTTTAATTTTTCAATTTTTTGCCAAATAGTAAAAGGGTAGTTTAATTCATTATACATACTAGAGCTCTTAAGTCACAACTTTTACTACACAAAAATACATGAATAGTAAATAAAAAATTTAAAAATGACCGTGAAAATATCTATACGTTTGAGTTTTCATATTTTTTCATGTTCAATCAAGTTCGTGTAGATGACGTATCTCTTTGACTTAGGTTAAAGACATTAGAATACGCGTCATCGTAGGAAATTTGTAGATGTAAGAGTTGTAAATGAACTTTCACACTTAGAATATTTTAGAATAACTTTCACATGAGTATATGAGACTAATTGGTACCTAAGGCCTACACAACACAAGATCACACATTGCTAAGCAAAACCTAGGGTGGCGTCCTAGGTTTCACCTCGGGCATGCGAGTAAGCATCTCTATCATTATAAAATAGGGGATATCAACTATATATACCTAAGTTCTTCTCAAACCTTTGTCTGACTCTAGCAGTATGGAGGTAGCTAGACCCCAAGATCATGGAAAATAAAGAGCGCACCATTAGGTGGAAACTTGTGGTGTGTGTCCGAGAATCCACACCGGGTGTAAGAATGAGACATTTTTCATGACGAACTAATGACTTGCTTTCTGAGCGCTTGGTTGAACTTAATTACATTCACTTACCCCTTGGACGGAGTTGAGAAAAACTTAAACTCCTAAAAATGTCTACCATATTGGCGTGACATCCTAATAGTTTGAGTGGTAGAACGGATGCGAGTCTACTTGCAGTACAAGAAAAAATGTACTAATTTGCTAGGCATTGTTTTTTTCCTAGCGAAAATTCAATTTGCTAGGCATAATTTTTTTTTTCTAGCAAAACGAAAATTAAATCCGCACGAATTTTTGTTCTTTTGAATCCCGCTCAAATTTTGCGAGGCACATTTTTTTGCGAGGCCTTGCCTTGCAAAATGAAACAATATTAAAATTATTTAATTTTTGCTCGGCAAATTGAAGTTCCTTGCAAAATCATAAAAAAAAAAAGAAAGAAACAAAACCCGAACACTGCATCCCTCTCTCACTTCACTTTCTTGCTCTTCGTCAAGAAGCGCCTAGCAAGATCTGCCTTCACGTTGTGTCAGCCGTCGGCGAGTTAAACAATCTCTCTCTCTCTCTCTCAAGATGAGCACCGTGAGCAGCAACCGTTGAGGAGCGTTGTTTGCTGCTACCGACTCCTTCACCGGGCCTTCTGCTGACGTACACCACCACCATCGAGCTAAGGTAATCTTTGAAAATTTTCATAAATTAGGGTTTAGGGTTCGCTCTTCAATGAGCGTTTTCTGGGTCTGCAATGTCTTCACCAACGGAGTAATATCCAGTTATGGGTTTAATTTTTGCTTAAATTAGGGTTTAGGGTTTGCAAATTTTTGTGTATTGTCTAATTTTGTGTTTGATGTTTGAGCTCTCTGATCAATTGCTCATGTATTGTTCAATTTGTTTCTTCTATGTACTGTTCAATTTGTTTCAGTTTGTTTCAGTTGACCCCACAGCTTATTGAGTGTCCGCCCTTGGTCCCCTTGGTGACTCAAATTCGAGACACAATGCAGTTTAAGATGGTGTCAGACCACTTGCCCACATTTTAAAATATATTAAATGAAATTATAAAGGAAAAAGTATATGACATAATAACATTTCATCATGTATGAATTTGGGATGAATATTAGAAATGAGAAAGTGTGTGTGACATAATAATGTTTCATCATGTATGAATTTGGGATGCATAGCTTCCGGAACAAACCTTCTCCTACTACCCAAATAAGTCAAATTCTAGTAGAGTCCCAATTAAACTTTTTTTGTCTAATGTCAACTTTTTTCATCAAATAATTCTACAATACATAACCTAAGTAGTGTTCAAGCTACTTTAATACTAATTTTGTAGTTAATTATATGATGAATCTAACATTACTAGTTGGTATCAAAATATTAAATGCACTTAAATCACTCCAAACAATGAAGAGCCCTCACAATCTGGACAATGCTTGATTTGGAAGGTTCAGGTTCTTACTTTAAAACCCATATTTCAACATCAAGATTTACATTGTGGTTGTCATGTGTCATTGCTTTTAGGAAATGGAGGTTTTGTGGGTACCAACTTTTTTTAATTTTATTTTTTTTGTTAACTTTGACAATTGAAGAATTGAGCCAATGTTGCTGTTGTCATCAGGTGATCGACCGACTGGGTCGCGTAATATGCACACTATGCGCCAAACCGCGCGACCGATTGGAATTAGGAAACAAATGGTCAAGTTCGTAACTAAATTTTATCCGTTGGTTACGATTATAAACATATGTTGATTCGGTACATACGGGACCTTAGAGTTGAAATAAATTCAACAACAAATTGCTCATATTGTGAATTGTGCACACGCAATTAGCCGCGATCTTAAGATCGTACTCTCATCATCAGTTTAGTGCATTTAAAGGAAACTGGTTTAGGTGCCGACCATGACGTTGCAAATTCTGTTGTCTTGTTCATGGAATCATGGATATTCAAAGAAAATGAAAGGATTGATGTGAATTTTGTTGCAAATTTTGAAATAGGGTAGATAATGTATGATCATTTTAATGGGTTAAAGGTTGATTCACTTTCATAGTCTCACGTATTTTTAGTTTTTTTTTTTTTATTAACAAAGAAATTTCTTAGCTTTGGACACAAGGTGTACGGATATGTGCTAGTATGTGAGTTTTAATGGACTTGGGCAGTGACCTAGCCAGACTTGAGGCTAATTAAACATGGGGACAAATTTTGGATTGTGTCTATATTGTTGGACAACTAATGTTGGTTAAAGTATTTTATAAGAAGTTGGATTGACCAATTTAAGCTTGAGTATGAATGTATGATGAATTAGACATAACTAAGGTTGGTTAAAGTATATTATGAGAACTTGGACGAGTCATTTTTGACATGAGTCTTTGAAAATTGGACATAAATACATAATAACTAAGACTAATTAAAGAGTTCTAGGGAGGATGAGGTGGATCCATGCCTACTACGGCCTACCCTTGGCCCTGTTAATGGACTAAGGTGTTGTTGTCTTTATAGATTGACGATCTTAAGATAAATTTCTGCATTGTAGACTAAGATTAGGGTTCTTGACGTAGAAGCCCTAATTTCATAGCAATTGATATTCGAGCTAGTTTTTTACTAGATGATATTCACCCACAAAATGGTATCATGGCCCAAGTTAAGTTTTGATTGAGTACGAACAATGACTAAAGAAAGAAAAATGAAGATCAAGAAATTATTTGATTACATAAATTTTAGAAATTAGAGGATCCATATAGAGGATTATCAGTGTACAAGATAAAACCAAAAGACATGTTGCAAAAGGATTGAGAGTTATTTGATCAATAAGCACTCCAAATTATCTGTCTTAGAAGACGAAGTGCAATCTCATCGAGGTACTATAAGATATGTATGAAAATGTTACTGCCTATATAATAAAGTCGATCAATTTGACACACTAATTAGTAAGCACGAAGATTAAGAAAAATGTAAATATGAGAGACCATGTCAATTTATTCAACTCAATTATATCTAGAGTTGGCTATATTGATATTGAGTTTGATGATAGAGTTTGTGTGCTCACGTTACAATCTTCATTAGTAGGGTTTTACTTGCATAATTATATGTAGTCACTTTATCTTATATTTTACCACTGTATAATACTTTAGTCACCACTTCAACATCTCTACCTAGCCGTACGAATATGACGACAATAATATAATTAAGAAACGAAACTTCAAATTTTGGGGTGAAATGATTTAACTCCAACTTAACCCGTAAGAGACCTAGGCACGATTTTGTGTGAATTTTGAAGTACGGGTCAAGATACAAGTTTTTCATGGAAATGTATAAATGAATGTAGGTTTATTTCTTCGACCCAATACACGTTAATTCATGAATTGTGCACACAAGAATGGTACCATCCTTTTAAGGGATGCACCTTTATTTCAACATATTCATTTGTAACGGAGGAGTGCATGATTTCATGGGATAGGTCGGAATTCAATCCCTAACCGTTATTTTTATTAGAAGGATACGTAAATAAATTTTGGCTAAAATTTTGGCATTTTGTCACCAAAATAGTGACATTTCTACTTTCGAGAAACAAATAATAGTCTACATTTATATCAAGTTTGGACCTTCAACTATATATCTTAATCATTAACTATAATTATTTGTTTTCATTAGCCAATTAAACGGATACATGAGGGCAATTCGAAACTAAATAAAATTTAGTTTTTAGGCTAAACCACCAATAACATAATGACACATAGTTATAATTTAAGTCAAGTCAATCATAATATGGCACATTAATAGTTACTTGTTAGTATCTCATAAACATAACATATATAGTCAAACAAAACATGCAATGCACAAAGTAAATATGAAACTTAACAAGTTTTACAAATGCTACACAATAATTTCAATTCAACAAATTTTATAAATTAAAATTCTAATTAAAAGTCATAGATATTCCAAAATTAAAGTACAATTATCAATGGTTAAAAAAATACAATTATCTAAGTATTGATGGTTAAGTATTCTATTTAAACACACACATATATAAATTGTATATGTATAACTTATGCAAGTTTTGTGTAATCTCCGTAGGGATTCATTTACATCCGTCCCCATCGTCGTTTCAATTACCCGTTTATGCGGGGATTCTTCGTCCTTCGTGCAGCAAGTATTTGGGAGTTGGATTTTTTTTTTGATGGCGCCGCCACACCAGGTCTCTCGTTACTCTTCTACTAGTCGCCGAAACAGCACCGACCGCCGGCATGGAACTACTACAACCCAATCTAACGCCCTTTACTTCGGGAATCTGCCGCCGAGTATCACAACAGGTGGGCTGAGAGGTATCGTCAGCCGTCAAACTATGGTTTTTGACTGCTTCATCCCTAAAAACCCTAATCGATCTGGCCAATTGTTCGGTTTTGTGACCTTTTCCAGTAACTCGGAGGCCGCTAGGATTCGCCGTATTTTCCATGGCACCTCTCTTCTGGAATACCGCCTGAAGGTAGATTGGGCAAGAGTTTCCGCCGTTAATCGGGCTCGCCGTCGACCTGCACCCCGAATCGCCTCCACCCGACCTGAACCAAAACCCCCTTCCCACTCGGTTGTGGGACAATCTACCACCTTCAGTAAGCTTCAATATCTTCCAAATCTCCTGCGCAACCACTTACTGCTCAAAAGCTATGTCTGGGTTTTCAAACAAGATCGATCCTTGACAAATTACGATGGAGCGTTTTGGCAGTCTCTCGGTCTCCATCAACAGGAAGTTTCTTGGCGGAAACTCTGGCTTCGCAGGGGTTTTTTAACATCAATGTTCTCCAATTGGGTACCCGTGTATTCGCTCTTTCATTCACGGACGAGAGTATTTTAAAAGCCATGAAGGACTCGGAGTGGTCATGGCTTTCGCAATGGTTCGTTCACTTCCATGATTGGAATCATCTCAAGCGTCGGGGTGGACGTTTTGCATGGTTCGTCATTCGTGGTATTACTTTTCACGCTTGGCATCTCAACACCTTGAAGGGAATCGTCAAACCTTTTGGTGAGTTTATTTTCGCACATCCCAGCTCTCTGTCTGGCTGGAACCTCGAATCTGCTCATGTCTTGATCCACACGTCCATACAGTCCCCTTTAGTAGAGCAAGTCACTTTCAAACTAGGTAGATCACTGTTCTCGGTCTTTGTCCGAGATTTTCCAGGTATGGACTTACCCTCTTTTTCGGAAGCTTTCGATCCCTTCACCTCATCGGAATCAAGCTCGCCGCGTCACTCCGTTGATACTCCGAGGCAGGTTGGCAATCGCGAGGAGGAGATCGAACATAATCAGATTGGAGAGGAGAGTGAAAATTTTCTGATTGAGAAGGAGCAGTCTGGGCTTGTTAGCAACATTGGGCCGGCTATGGACCCAACAAATGTTCGGGCTTTTTCTCTAGAGAGCCCAACTATCAATAGAGTTTCCTTCTCTAATCATAAGTCTCCCATGCAGAGAGTAAACAATCAGGGTACGCTCACTGTTTCATCAGCCAGCCTCCAGAACATCACCTTCCGACGCCGTAATCGGAAGCCTCCTACGGCGACAGTTATCCAAAGTGAGTCACTTTATTCCTCCACAAAATCGGGTCAGGCGGTCTGGGATTTGTGTAAACAGTTGGGAGCGAGGGCGCTCAGTTCAGAATCGGCTATCATCAAACGGCTTCATGACACCGAAGCTGATCCAAAAACTTAGTCTCTTTGTTCTGCGTCGGTGGACCCGTGATGTGTTTGATCTCTTGGAACATCCGGGGCGCTTTGGCGCAGCACAAAAGGGACCGGCTTCGGTCCCTAATACGGAATTCCCGTCCTAATGTGGTATTTTTACAGGAAACAAAGCTCCACGAATTATCTCAGTTTTCGATCACAAGTTTCTGGCATTTGCAGTCGTTACAATTTTTATCTTCGCCTTCGGTAGGTCGGTCCGGAGGTTTGCTCTCTCTATGGGACTCCAGGGATTTCGTTTTATCATTTTCTCTCATTGAACAGAACTTTGTGGCTATGTATGGTTATTGGAACGCTTTCAAGTGCCACTGCTTGCTTATAAATGTTTATGCTCCGTCTCATGACCCGGGAAAACTTGCGCTTTGGGAAAGATTATTTCAGGTGATCGAAGAGTCTAATCTGTCATGTTTGCTAGCAGGAGACTTTAACTCAGTTCGGTCAGCTTCTGAGGGAGCTAGTAGCTTGGTCTCTAACTCGGCTGTCTCAGCTTTTAATAATTTTATCGACCGTTGCTGTCTGTTTGATCTGCCATTACATGGCAGGCGCTATACATGGTACGGACCTAATGCCAGTGCGAGCCGTCTCGATCGTATTTTGGTTTCTTTCACTTGGCCTTCGTCTTTGGAAATTTTGTTCAATCTGGTTTGGCCCGAGGATGCTCTGATCATTGTCTCATTCGCATCTCTCTCTCTCTATTGTCGATTGGGGACCCCGACCGTTTAAGTTTTTGAATTGTTGGCTCTTGCATTAGTCTTTTCATGAATCTGTGCAGTCAACGTGGTTATCTTTTGATGTATATGGTCAACCTTGCTATCGCTTTTGGAAAAAACTCTCTCTGCTCAAGGAAAGGCTGAGAATATGGAATGTCGAGGTGTATGGTCGGCTTGACCATGCAGTCTCGGCCCTGGAGAAACCAATCGATGTGCTTGACCGGAAAGCCGAACTTGCTCAGCTAACCGACTTCGAGCTATCCTTCCGGGCAGCTTTGTCTTCGGACCTCCATAATAAATCAAGAGAGCTTTCTTTGTTTTGGAAGCAGAAATCACGGATTCGGTGGCTCGCTGAGGGAGACCGAAATACCGGATACTTTCATAGATTCGCGTCTTTCCGGAATGCATATAATCACATTTCAGGTGTTACGCATGAAGATGTTTAGGTAGAGGACCCGGTTGCTGTGAAACATTTAGCTCGGAATTTTTTCAGGGAGAGGTTGACGGACTTCGGCGCTGATCGGCTTTTATTTGAAGGCCTGGGTTTTACTCAATTATCGCCGGCCGCGCGGGACGAGATTGAGCGTCCCATTACCTTGGATGAGCTTCGTTCGGTGGTGTTCGGGTTCGACGGGTCGCGGGCACCAGGCCCGGATGGCTTTAGCTTGAAATTTTTCCAATCTTGCTGGAATGTTCTTCAAACAGATGTTTTATCTTTCGTTCAAAGCATTATGGACACTGGCAATCTTGGCAAGGGATTTAATTCGGCTATTTTGGCTCTCGTTCCCAAGGTGGCAGCGCCTCAAGGATTCAATGACTATCGACCGATAAGTTTAGTTACTGCTCCTTATAAGATTGTGACTAAGCTGCTCGCAAATCGTATTCGGCCGCATATTGGTAATTTAATTAGTGACACACAGAGTGCTTTTGTGAAGGATCGTCAGCTCTTGGACAACGTATTCATAGCCGGGGAAATTATACACTCGGCTCGGCATAATAAGGTACAATCAGTTGTTTTAAAGTTGGATTTCCAACAAGCTTTTGATCGGTTAAATTAGGATTTCATTGATTTTTGTTTATCATCAATGGGTTTTGGTGCAAAGCTCCGGTTTTGGGTCCGAAATTGTTTACAATCCCATGTCTCTGTGCTTGTTAATGGTTCTCCTTCAAAAGATTTCCGTATGTCTCAGGGAGTAAAACAAGGTTGTCCTCTTTCGTTGTTCCTCTTTATAATAGTAGCCGAGGCGCTTCACTTGCTTCTCTCTCGCGCTGAGTCTCAGGGGCTGTTTCGAGGAAATAATATTGGCAATTCAACGGTCTCACATTTGCAGTTTGCTGATGACACTGTGTTGTTCATTGACGTCTCGGATTCGAATACTTCCATATCGCATATTAAAAGCGTCTTGTGGGGTTTTGAGGTAGCTTCGGGTCTAAAAATTAACTTCACTAAGTCGCGATTAATAGGCATATGTATCGACCAGCCAAGAATTGATACTTTAGCGGGCATACTTCGCTGCCAGGTGGCGGAATTCCCCATCACCTACTTGGGATTTCGTCTCGGTTGCTACCCGCGTCGAGCTAGCGCATGGTTAGGTGTGATTGAGAAATATAGGAAGCGACTCGCGCTTTGGCAATTAAAGTATATCTCGTTAGGGTGGTCGGGTTACTTTGATTCGCTCGACTTTAACTTCCTTACCCCTCTTTTATATGTCCCTTTTTCGTGCTCCGAAGAAGGTCATTCACACGCTAGAATCAATTGAACGACGTTTTTAGTGGTCGGGATCTTCCTCAGCTCGCGGCTTTTGCAAGGTAAAGTGGTCTCAGGTTACTCATCGTCGTATACATGGGGGCCTTGGGATTCGGCAACTTGATATTGCGAATATTAGTTTGCTCGCCAAGTGGTGGTGGCGCTTCGCCTCACATTCGGATTCGCTTTGGAAAAAAAGTTTTGTGCGCAAAGTATGGTTGGGATATCAACGCTTGGGCGCTTGAGGAGCTTTGTATTCATCAGCCAACGCCGGTCATGAAATCTCTCCTGGACCTCCGCCACTTTCCGGGTTTTTCTGATTTAGTCGGTACTGCAAGTTTTAAATGGGCCATAGGAAGTGGAACCCGATGCAGATTCTGGTCTGACTGTTGGCTGCCGGGTGGTCGACTGCGTGATAAATATCCTCGCTTGCACTCCCTTTGCGTCCATTAAAGCTGGTCCGTTGCAGCCTCCTTGGAAGCGTTACAGGATCCGAGCAGCAGCAACTTTTTCAAACGTCGCCTCCGTGGTTGGGAAATCGGTTCCCTTGAGGGCCTTCGTCTCGATTTAGGCTCTGTTGTTTTAACACCAGCTGTACCTGTAAAGAACCAACTCAACTAAAAGCTTAAGCTGATAGTTGAAGGCCCAATAATAGTTTTACTCTAATAGTACCGGACCGTGTTCTTTGGAGTCATTCTCGGCCGGGTAAGTTCTCCACGTCGAAGACTTTTGATATTCTTTATAATGCAGCTCCGCATTTTAAATTTGCTTGTTCGAAAATTATTTGGAAACCTCATATTCCACCTAAGATTCAATGCTTTGCTTGGCTTGCGGCACTTGAGAGTATTCCGTGTTTCGGTTTCCTCATTTTCCGGCGAATCATACCAGCAACCTCGGACGCATCCTGTCAACTTTGCGATGGGAGTCGTGAAACTTGCTCCCTCCTCTTGCTGCTCTGTCCTTGGTCAAGCAAGGTTTGGTTTGTTGTTCTTCAATGGTGGGGAGTGTTATCTGTGTTCCCAAATTCATGCTTTCATCTTCTGGTATCCTGGACCTCTTTGCTTGATGGAAGCAAACTATGCAGAAAATTATGGGAAGCTACATGTTTGATCTCAATGTGGTTTATTTGGCTTGCAAGAAATGGTCTCATCTTCCGACATCAGTTCCCGTCCTTGGAGGACACGATTCTTCGTATTAAAAGTTTCGTTTTATCGCTTGTTTCCTGTATTGATAGCAGGGCCGTTCTTAACATTTTGTAGGCCCGGGGCAAAATCGAAACGTGGGCCCTTAAGTTATTAAAAAAATAATTTTGAGGTAATTTTTTTTAGTAATTAAATAGAAATAAAAGAATCACTGATATTTTTTTAGTGGTAGGTATTAAGGTATGTACAGTTAAGTTTCAATTAGAATATGGATGTCATCTTGTAACTCATCATAGTTCATTAGTATCTCATTATTTTTGAAATGATGTTTGATAGTAGATTTGAAATCAAATGAAATACTAACAAATAAGTCATCAATATTCTCAAGTCATGGTTCATAAAGATTGTAGTCGAGTTACGTTATCGGTTAAAAATGTTATAATTTATTGTCATAAGGATTGCAGGTTCCATATCGGCAAAAAATATTATTATTTAGTCATAAAAATTGCAAATTCTATGAAATCTATAAAATATAACTCTTCATTTCTAAACGATTGTTTTGGTTCTTTTTTTAGAAAACTTGGGGAGGAGTTGATCCGTGTTGTACATTTCCTATTTTATGCTCATGGATAATTATGGTAACAAACTTAAGAGATACCCACTTATATATGGATATTTTTCACGTTATTACTTAAAATTGGATAGAAAATCATAAGTGTAATTTGAAAATGATTTCCATGTACTAAAATTCAAGTAGTTTTTTACTCAAATTTTTTTTTTCATTAACTAATTTGTTGATTATAAGAAAATAGAAACTAAATTAAATATCAATGCTAAATAGAAATATATTTATTAGTTATTTCATATGTCAAACATAATTAAACATATGGTTCATTTGGTAAGAATTGTTTTGATTTAATACGAGGTCTTGTGTTCTGAACTCAAAAAATGCATTTTTTTTTTCTTTTTTCTACTAATATATTTATTTAAAAATGGGCCCCCCTTAAGTATGGGCCCTAGGCGGTCGCCCCTCCTCGCCCATGCTCAGGGTCGGGCCTGATTGATAGTACTTTTACCATTTCTTTTGCTTTCGATGCTTGGTGGGCCGATCCTATCTCGTGTTTGGAATAGTTTTGGTGCACTTATTTTGTACTTTTATTTGAGCCTTCGAGTTTGATGAATAAAAATTACTGCTTGCTTATAAAAAAAAAAAAGTATTTGGGAGTTGCGAGTTTTTTTGATGCATCATGACCATCCTTAAGATTAATGAATACATATTGAATTTGTTTTACATATACCAACAATGGTAGATTTACCCACTAATTTCTATTCTGAATTAAAGATTTCACATTTAATTTATTTTATATATATCTTATGAAATGCACACACGTAATTGATATAACAAGTAACTAACCAGTTTAATTACTAATTTTCATCTTTCTTGATCATGCATGGGAATTATAGTAGCAAAAATTCTGTGCCTCTTTGTTCACAAAGTCATTAAAGAATGTTTTGATTTCCCACATAGAATTATGCATGATTTCCATGAAAATTGACTTCTAAAAGTCATGGTGGAGGCAAGCTAGACAAGCTCTAATGAATTACTATTAATAGTTAATTAATTAAAGCACCAACAAGTTCTCTATTAATAAGGAGAATTTTGAAAAGAGTGGAAACAAGCTTGGTTTAGTAGATTCTTCTTCCAATAAATTTTTAATAAAGCTACAAACTTAAAGTTATGTTATTTTCTCTTACCATTTGCAGACATAAAATTCAATATTATCTTTTGCTCTTGCTTTTGCATGATGATCAATATTCTAGCTGTGTAGCAATGTATTTACATAAAATAGATTCTTTTGTAAAGTGTACATTAATGATCATCACCTTTTTGCCCATCCTCAAAAGATAGAGCATTAACTTTTTAGATATATTGATTTTAGAGTGCAAAATCATGATGTAAAAAAGCTTAGGTAAGTGAGAATTATTTAAATCCACATCATAACTTATTATCACTCAACAAAATTTAGTTATAGAGTTTACTTATTAATTTAATTGTCTACCATAAACACTTGGTAACGGAAATTAAAGGTTTTAGTGTGCAAATAAGATTATTTGATACTTTGAAAAAAACTAATGGAAAATGTAGAGGTAAAAAAAAAACTAATGGAAAATCTAACCATAGTTGATCACATGTACATGAATTTTAGTAGTGAGTAAAATGTCAAAATTTGGGTTTTAGAACTTGACCAAGCTATGTTATGAAGTGAAAAGTACACATGAAACTAAAATTTGAACCAAAATAATAATCTAAAAAAGAAATTTGAAACTAAACTAATTTTTTATTTATTTTATAAACATGCGTAACAACCGAAACTCGAACCTTGAAACTAAACTAAATAATCACGTTTGACATGGAAATTCATTGTTTTGGTTCATTTTCATTTTCAAATGTCAACAACACCCGTGATTTTCATAATTTAATAAGGTTTCATATCAGGCCAAGGGAAGAAGAGGCATAGAATTTTGGTTTGCTGGGTTAAAAAAAAATCTATTTTTGATCTTTAAACTTGTAATTTATGCGCAACTGTGATTGAACAAAAAAAAGTTTGCATTATAGATAAATAACTTTAAATATTATATACAATATCGATGTCGTTAATTTTCAAACTCCAGACTTTATGAACATAAATTTGAGCTCCCAATCGATTGAGTCACAATCTTTAGAAAAATTCACAAAACTAACAAATCTGACGATTTTAATTAATGGTGGAATACATATAACCTAGGTCTTTTAATTTCCTCTAAAGTAAAAACAAAGACAACTTTGTATCATGAAAATTGAATCAATTAAAAGTGTAGATGAATATGCATATTTAGAAATTATTATTTGGTATAAGCAGACATTAAGGCAGGGCTAAAAGATATGTTGTTTGGTTAATTTGGTAATGGTTATTACTAATTAGTTGAATTGCTTATATAGAATGATGGATATGGGCACACTGAAATATAAGTTTCCATGTTAGAATGCATAGATTGCAAGCAATGGTAGCTTCTATATATCTTTTCATTTATTTTTATACTATAAGTTATTTTTTTTGTCACAATAAATAACTAGTTACTATTTATTTATTGCAAAGACACTGAGAAATTTGTTTTATAGTTTAATTTTAGCCCATATTCTAGTTGACAAAAGAATTGATGGCATGAAATGACCACTAAACATGTTAGGTTCTCCAATACAAATTAATACTACACGAATTCAAAATGTGAGTTCAAACATGCTAATTTCGTGTAGTATTCGAGTCATGTATCATGCTACGACTACAAATTGGTAGCTCTAGTTTTAATTAAGAGGAATTGACATGTGATGTAACAATTAAATAATATTCTTAAAGAATACCGCATGCAGGGAGACTCGGACCTGATACCTCTAAGGAAATCTGAAGCGCTTAAACCACTATAAAAAAAGTTACAAACTGTGGAGGAATTCTTTGACGGAAATTTTTTCGTCACTGTTCCGTCACAAATTGTGACAGAAATTATATTTTCCGTCACAAACATACATTTGTGACGGAAATTTCCGTCACAAACACACATCTGTGACGGAAATTTCTGTAACAACCATTTGTGACAATCTAAACAATGACAGAACTATTCTGTCCCAGTACCGTCACAAATCACATTTTGTGACAGAAATTTCTGTCACAGATCGTGAGTTTTTTTTTGTAGTGAACCGCTTTGCCCAACCTGCTTTGGTCAAGAATAGAGTTATATAAAAACTAAAACAAAAATGTTTAGTTAATGGTTGTTTTTTAAAGTTGCTTAGATAATGATTTTTTTATAACAAAAATAAATATTGTGAACCCTATGTATAGATCAATTGGCATTTCTATAATCTACTAGGCCCTATACTAATACATTTCTGAACCTCTGGTTCCCATATTTTACTTTGTTGGGCCTATCAAATTTAAACTCATATTTCCATAATCAATTTTCAGTTTATTGACTATAGGCCCAAAGAGAAATGAAAATTGGGCCAATGGCCCAATAGGTATTAAATTCATTCAAAGTTCAAGCAAGTTTAAAGCCCACACCCGGTGGGTTTCTTTTCTTGATTGAGGAAGTTGAAGTTTTTGAAAGTGGAAATATAAATGAGGAAGTGGAAATATAAAATAAAAAACTATTTCTTTTCCATGATTACTTTATGAATGGACTTAACAATTGATAGAACAACAAACCTTTTTTTGCACCTTTCAGCAAGTGAAGTCACTAAATGGTTCTCAAACTAATTGTAAATTCTAATAATTGTTTCTCACAATCAATGAGACTCTTGCTCATTTGTTTATGCCTGACTAATGCTCTTAATTTTGTGGTTCAAAGGTTTCAAATAAATATTTTTTTATAAAGAGAGAAAACCACGTTGTATCGTATCTGAAATAGAAAATAAAATCTAATCGAATCTTTACTGGGCATCGTCATGGCCGCGATGGGCATCCCATGACCGTGAGACTTCTTTTCACACATATGTGGCTTTCAAGCTCATTTTCGGCATATTTAAGGTTTAAATTTTGCTTTGTTATTTTTTTAACATTCTGATTGATCTCGTTGAGCGCAAAGAGTACCTCATATGCACAACACTTTGAAAGTGACCCTACGTAATCTTATACATTGGTAGTAGCATTAACATCCATCACAATTTACAAACACTAAATGGTATATAGCAATGCATAAGTGTCATCCTGATTATGAGACTTGTAGTGACAAGTTTATCCACAGAGAATAATGTGTGTGTGCGCTCAGTTTTTTCTCAATGGTCCTTTGACAACTATCTTTAAAAAGCCTTTTCTCCAGGTCCTTTTCCGCGACTATCGTAAAAGGTTCATTTGATGTATTCTTCTTCACAACCCTATTCAAGGCTCTATATACTTAATCAATGAGCACTTTAATGTCCTTCTATGTGACCCTTTTTAAGATTCGTCTCAACAATCTATTTCTAAGTATCATCCATGAACCTCGTCAGCTTGCTTAAATCATGATTGATGGCGTGGTATCATTTGATGTTGACCAATTTTCTCATAAGATAATTTGGCCAACGAGGAATTGATATGTGTACAAGAATATCACTTCATCAAGGGAGACATCCAAACATGTCACCCTTAGAAACAACATCCTTTTATTCAACAAAGATATCAAACCATGTAAGGATTTGAAAAGTTAACCCCACGGTAGTTTAGAACGTGGGAGATGACACAACATATGGATCCAAACAACTGCCAAGGTCTTCCCTAAGAATGTCCATGAGCGTGGAAGACAGGGCTGCATGCGACGTCTTAGAGCTCGCCGTTATGGTAAAACTATATGTGAGGAGTTGAAAGTCTATGTAATCAAGTGCGGGGAGACTTGGAGTTGCAAAGTGTTGCAATCCATGTAGCTCACCGCGTAAACAAGAAAAGGTGCACTACAGGTACGTAACGGTGCATATTTTACTTAGATATTCGAGAGGAATCCCATGAGCTCATCTAATGTCTATAATACTCATCGACTAATTAAACGATACCACGTCATGAACTATAGTTTATAAGTAATTAAAATACATCATGTCTTGAAGACATAGGAGATTCATTCCCTCTTCTTTTTCTGTCTTATCTGGTGTGCTTTCTCGAACACACTTGATGTTCACTTAACATCATGTTTTTCATTATAGGACTAAAGTACTCATATCAAAGAATTAACATGGCCTTAGAGAATTAATATCATTATCCTAACATGAGGACAAGAGGATCATTAAATTGTACAATTTTGACCCTTAATCTAAGAGGCACATCAATCGATATGTTCTTATCTTATTTACTTGTATGTTTATAATGAACAATCGTGACATTTCATACCTTTTTAAAGTCGACTACAAATAAAATATTCTTAACAATTCAATTTAAATAATCTCGTACGTAATAAACTCTTGAGATGTCAAGAGACTAGCTACTTAGAGTGCGGCGGCTCTTTGGGAGAGAAAATCCTAGGCGGCGGCTGCGGCTCCTTAGCGGCGGCTAGGGATATTGTATCGTAGAGGTCGTGTCTCTCGCATGAGAGTAATACCATTAGGGTAT
>JAYMTF010001758.1:0-21450 GCA_036897485.1 Pelargonium nanum | reverse complement strand
ATCTAGATAATAAACTTTTGTGTGTATCTCAGACTGATCATCTGGTGAGGGAGATCGCTGCCTCTTCATGAGATATCCTCCCGGGTCCGACGTGGAAGGACGTTTCTTGCTGGGTTCTTTGAGCGGTGCCGAGAACAAGGAGTGCGGGAATATACTAGCGCATGGACGACATCCCAAAGACACAGATTTAGCCAAGCATTCCTTAGGATAAGCAGAGTTAATAATCACAGACAAGTCTTTCCCACAGATTGATTTTTTGCTGAAATTTTTTTTGAGACCGGCTTGAGCAAGAGCTTTGCCTATATCAATTTGGGAAATACGGGGACGGGGCCCCACAGCTGGACGGTACACCAAAGGAGAAGGGTGGATTCGGGTCACAGGCCTTGGTACTACTGTCGGACTGGAGATTGCCGTCGAACTAGTCTGAATCTCCAGACTGGAGATCGTTGGCGAAACTGGATTGAAGCGTCGAACAGATCAGTATCACCAGAGTGGTCTGAATCGCTGGATTGAACTGAGAAGCCAGGTTGGACAGAATTGCTGGATTGATCTGACACGCCGAACTGGTCTCAGTCGCTAGACTGGTCTGAGTTGCCAGATCTATCTGAGTCTCCGAAATGGTCTGAGTCGCCGGACTGATCTGAGACGCCGTACAAATCTGAGTCGCCGAATTGGTCTGCGTCGCTGGACTGGTCTGAGTTGCCGGACCGGACTGAGTCGCCGGACTGGTCTGAGTCGCCGGATTGATCTGAGTCGCCGGAGATGAACCAATGACGAGGTCTTGGAGATCAAACTCATTGGCTGGGTTAATGGCAGAAGGGGTAATATCAGTAAGAGCTCGAGCCAACAACGGGCTACTGTCCAGAGATACTTGGAGCCTAGAAGATGGAGTAACTGTGAAGGGGACTTGGGAAGGTTCTCCTCTCAGAACTGAAGTAGGAGACATGATAGACGAGCTTGCCATCAACGAAGAAACCGACGGGGAGGAGCGATTGGACGTGGATGACCCAACGAGAATATTAATACTATCGGAGTCAGAGGCCTCGCCGGAGAAAGGAGACGACTGGTCTGATGATCCTGACGAAGAAGACGATGAGGATATGTTGATACCCAACCTGTATAGTGGAATGTGAGTATTGATTGGGCCTGGGTTCTTTGCAAAGCCCAACGGATCCATAATTAATTCAGGAGGAATATCTGGCCCATAAAACCGATGAGCTTGTCTGGCAGGCTCATTTGCGTCTTGAACTGGGCCCATAAACGTTGACTCATTGATAGGGTCAGAAAGTGCGTTTACAGGCCGTGAACTCGGGGGCATAGGGCTAGCCGCTAGCTGGGAGGAGTAATGAGAAGGTCCATTAGTATGATGTGACTGATGTTCATGATAGCAGTACGGCGAAGATGACGATTGGCCATGGAGATTCAAGCACGACGGCGACGATAATCTGACCGGCGGTCTCTCAAGAATTTCGGCGGCTGAATTTCGATGCGGATTGGAGCTCTCACCGAGATGAAAATATCCATTGTTCTTATTTTCAGGAATTTCATGCGCCTGAGCTCTATACCGGCGAGCTTGAGGCGAACAGCCGGAAGGTGAAATGTCATAGGATTCCATTGGAACGTCCGAGCTAGGAGGCGTGTTTTCAGAGTAAAAAGGGTCTGGTCTGAGATGATCGTCATCACGCCGACGAGGAGAGATGATCATGCCCGGAGATCGTCTTACTCGAGTAACGTCATTGGTTAAGAGTTTGATGTCGTCTGGATAAACATCATCTGGATGGTACAGAGGATGGTTAGCTTCGGCATTGTTGTTGTTGTTAAAGATCCGAGTGGATCAATTCCCTCTGGAGTTGCGAAACGCTCGAAGATCCGACGTGAAAAGTCGACGTCGGTAATCATGAATGATTTTCCGATCATTAAGATCGTTGTAATTCAAATGATTGAGGCGTTGTTGATAGAGCTCTTCTGCATGGGGCATGGGAGTTGGACAAATAGGCCATGGGTGGCCCACCCGACCACAATCGAAGCAAATCTTGAATATTCGCTCGTAACAGAACTTGATCCACGTACGAACTCCTTCTAGAAGGTTTAGATAGCACCCTGAAACCAAAGGCTCGTTGAGATTGACTAAAACACGAACACGCGGGAAACCCCATCGATTACGACGATGGTGTTCATGATCAACTTCCTCCACATGTCCAATAGCTTGTTCAACAGTAAGAGCTAGCACGTCTAACGCATAATTTAGAGGGGCATCGTGGAATTGTATCCAGATAGGGCTTGGAGGAAGAGAGATGTCGCATGGACGGAAATTGAATGGGACCTCAAAAACAGCTAGAAGCCCGCCGTCAATACTCCACGGACCATCAGAGAGCACCAGGTCACGATCGTGAGGGTCCGAAAACAGGATTAAAAATATATTAAGGAGAATGCTTTGAGTGTCAAAAGCATGGGGGAGACGCCAAAGCTCCACTAATTTGGAATGAAGAAAATTTGGATCGAATTCTCAATGATCCACATACATACCAATGAGACCACGATCAAGGAGATTTTGGTTTTCAAAGACCAAATCAGGAGGTATATCGACATTCAAACCACGACGATGAATGAAGGATTCGTTATAGTTGGAATCAGACTCCATGGGAAACCAAAGAAAGGAACAGGAAGCAGAAAGATAAAAGGAAAAGGAAATCTATTTGTCGAAGAGAAACTGGGAAAAGAAAGAGCAAAGATGACTGAAATAAAATGACGGTAATTTAAAACTCAACTACCAAGATATTAAATGAAGTATCTGATTTATGGAAGTGATGGTTATGAATGTTGTTGTTGTCCTTCAAAGATATGAGATATTAAGAGATCAGAGGTTTTTGAGGAATAAATGTATGGGTAGCACAGTATACTGAAATGATGAAAGTTGATGGGTTGATGGATTGACAGGAACTTTTGAGAAAGGAGAGATAGGAAATAAAGATTGGAGACAAAAGTTAGGAAGTCATTAAGAAGATAAGAAGAAAAGAAGAAGATAGAGATGAGGATAGAGATGAGGTTGAAGATGAACAAGGATTAGTTGAAAGAAGCTCTCGTGGAGAGGAAGCTCTCAGAAGAGAGAAATGTTGCTTACTAGGGTTTATGTTTATGTTTTCATGGTCTTAGAATTATCACAATAAGGAATGATAAACACAAAGAGAGACACATTAACCGACCACTCAAATATCTTCTGACATAACAAAAAAAAAAAGAAATATTCCATAACAACAAATGTTGTGCGAAGCAATGGACACGACCATTACACAAAACTTGTTGTTCACTTGATAATGTGCAAGCAATTAATTCTACGCGGAACATCGAGCGTGGCCAATGCTCAAGGAGTGTTGCTGAGCGTCGTCCACTTGATAATGTGCAAGAAATTAATGCTATGCAAGATGTGCATAAACAAAATGCTCCACAAAACATCAAGCATGACCAATGCACAAAGTTGGTTAGAAAATGGTCTTTTGAATAAACGATGTGCAAGAAACTAATGTTAGGCAAAAGACGCGCAAACAACTAATGTTATACACAAGAGACATGTAAGCAACTAATGCTACACAAGAAACTGTTAGAAGACCAACTCAACTAAAAGCTCATGCTTGTAGTTGAAGTCCTCATTTATTCTTTTAATATTATATTCCAACACGCCCCTTCACGTGCAAGCCCTTTTGCATGTGGCCCGATAGGTGAAGATAGAAAGCCCAAGTGGGCTTGAAGGATAAATGGAGAGTTATATAGAAGGCCTAAAGAAAGAAGCCCAATAGAGAGAATAGACTAATAATTTAATTATATAAATTTTGGGGCTGTCAGGATTTGAATCTATGACCTCAGGCTCTGATACCATGTTAGAAGACCAACTCAACTAAAAGCTCAAACTTGTAGTTGAAGTTCTCGTTTATTCTTTTAATATTATATTCCAACAGAAACATGAAAACTAATAATGTTATGCAAAAGACCAAATGTGACCTATGCTCACCGAGGGGCCGACGAGCGACCGTCCTCTTGATATTGCACAAACAACTAATGCTACGCAAATTATGCACACGCAATTGACATCACTCAAAAATGTGCAAGCAATAAATACTACACTGACCCTTGAGACGTTGGTCGGTGCGAAACACCATAGAACTTTGGGGAAAACACAACACTTAGCTCAAGCGACATACACTAAGCTCACCCCCAAGACATCGATAGACGTTGAACGCTACAGATCTCTACGAGGGAAACAACAACACATACGAGAATATTCGCGCACCTAACATGCACATGCGTATCAGCACCAACAAAAATGCCTTAAAATAGATGGCGGAAAGAAAAAACAGGAAATTCGCACACACCAAACAACGAAAACATTAAAACATGTAAAATAAGACAAATAAAATTAAAGAGGAGGTAGCTAATATTCGTTAAAAACTATAAAAAAACAGACATAAAAATGCAGAGAGAAGCAGGGCAAGAAGATTACAAAGCAGAACGCGGAGGAGTGGGAACATCATGCTTAAGGTGACCAGCTTCCCGTCTAGTCCAAGCTTATACGCCAAGAAGGGAAGTTGCTTCGAATTTGGGAAATTAGGATGCCCAAGATAAACCTTCTTAGGAACCTATTGATGCAACCCGAAAATCATAAGTTTCATAACGAATGATATAACGACAGGTGGAAAACTTGATGCCACGCGAGCAACCCGATTCGACTCCATAAAGTCACGCTTGATCCAAGACCCGGAATGCCCCAAGGCAAAGAATTCATCCATCCGGAGTAGTTAAGAATCCCCAAAATAAACCGGCAAAAGAGGAAACACCCGAAAGCCACTAAAAGACAAAACGACGTGCCACGACATCGATGCCGCGACATGACCATTCTTCCCGTGGGAAGTGCGGGTCAGAACGGACATCTGCCGCGGCACGGGAAGCGCATACCGCGGAATGTCCGTGCTTCCCGCGGGTACGCAGATCATAACAAATGGGTGTCGTGGCATACATCTCCCATGCCGCGACATCCACTCTTTCCCAACATGTCCACCTTCCCCGGTGACGCGTCTCCCCGCTCCGACGGACCAAACATGACCAAGGTGCTCCAATATTTTTCTAAGGGTTTCCCTTGTACTTGGAACTATGGAAGCTCCCTTCCCCCAAACGCGAAGCTTGAACCCCCCCGGAGAGCGCGACCTTCCCAGTGACGCGGAAGACCCCAAATGCCAACCATGGGGAAAGAGGCTCCCAAGACCATGGGAAATACACTAAGTATCTCATGGTGATCTCCCGCGAAGTATGACCTACCGCGAAGCACGAGCTTCCCCGCGAAGAGCGGATCAAAACGGTGGGAAGATTGGTTCAGAACGGACCCATGTCGTGGCATGAAGCACACATGCCGCGACATCGAAGCGCTCCAGCACGAACAAGCACGTTCCGTTTGCTCACCAATTGATCATCTTCGATCCAAGATGACATACAACAAATCAATACACTCCCACAAAGCTCTCATAAGGCCACAACCTCACTAAGACGCACTTGAGTTGCTCCAACAAGTCACCACAACATCAATACTCCCGAAATCCCAAGACATTATTCCGCGTGGTAGGGGCTCATAAGGGTTTTAGCGAGTTACCCTAGAACAGGAAAGACGTACGGGGACCTGCGGCACTCTTGGCATGCATGAGCAATGCATCCGGAGAGAATGAAGCCTAAATCACCAATGGGCATATATGGGCCGAGATGAGCCTCATTTCTCAACAACCAATCACACACTGACATGTGGCACTGGTTGGTAAGAGCCTATAAATACCCCCTCTTAGTAAGAAAGATGGATCATTCACATTCTTATTTTCTCTCAAATTCACTTATCTCTCTAGCTTTCTCTCTCTAAAAAAGATCTCAAGAGCCTTCGTGTCATCCAGCAGAGACTTACTCTCACGCCTGAGGCGGTGTCCCGAAAACACCACCTCGGGTACTTCGTTCTTTGGTGTGTTGTTTTCGTGCAGATCACAAGTTCACGACAACCAGATTGCCTTGACAAGAAGAGTGGAAATTGGACATCGGACATAGAATTGAACATTAGGCTAGACACATTTGCTTATGTGGTCAAGAAGACACGCGATAACTAGTGCGTTTGCATTGACCCACGTCAAACAGACGCATCACCTATAAATGCACGACCAACTATTTTCAATGGTTGAAACCCTGCTCGTAAACTCGCCAAAACACCTTCTTCAACCACTTCTTCCTGCTAGGAGTCCACGTTAAAGTGGTAGCATACTCATGTAGCTAGAAATCGTACATGATAGCAAAGTTAGGAACAGGTGAAGGGTAGTTTTGGTTCTCCAATTGCTCCTATAGTGCGCACAATGTAATTTGCAGTTGAGTGAATAGCCTATTCGATCGGAACACTGTTGCTCAATATACTTCTTCTCCTCATTCTTTTTTTTTATCTTAAATACATGATCATTTATCTTTTGCTTGATTTGAGCCATACAACTCTTCAACTCATCCTGGACAAAGGCTTACTCCTCCAACATCTTGTCCTAAATCTCAAGTTGGTTAGCCATAGCCAAACAAGCAACTCCATTCTATAGAACCAAACAAAATATATGAAACAAAACACAAAATACATGAAGAAATAATTGATCATGAACAATCGCTTGCTGGCAACATTCGCAACATTTGATCATGCTCTGATATCTTATTGGTGCAACATTCGACCAATGAGAATTGGAATAGCATAAGTGCACAACATGATTCACCAAATAATTTCTCACCCGGTCTCAACTCAAATGAGATCGACACTCTTTGGTCATGCTCTGACACCTTATTGGTGTCGTCCACCTCGGGTACCCACTTTTGCAGAACACTACTTATTAGATTTACATGAATGAGAGAGAATAGGCGTCTAGGAAGACGAGGCATCATAGCCAGACGGTCGAGGATGCTTTTACGTGACGCCACAACCACCCGATGTGGCTGACATACCTGACAAAGTAAGATCGCATTTGAGAGAAAACACAATGTTTTAAGCAATGAAATTTGAGCCTGATGCAACCTCTACACCCTATTTCCTAATGAACATAACATTATTTATATATGAAAATACTAGGGAAAACTTATGCGGAAAAGTAGAGAATGATGTGGAAAACATAATAAAAATGAGCAAAAATTAGTGGAAAATAAAAATAAAACCACCAACAAGCATTTTTAGAACTAAAAACACAAGCAAATCCCAAAAGTCACGCAATACAAACAATGATAAGACGAAATCCAAAGGCAAAATGACAAAAAGCAAAGATACATTCACAATGTATGTACACACAAATTGATAAATGATATATATTCCATGACATGATTACAAAAGTATACGCTTAACGCGAAAACCAAAAATTACACGTACGATGGAAACTAGTCTGAACTCTCAACCAATTATCCATGGATTGGGGGCAAACGGGCATCACACATTTCCTCAATTGCCCATTCCTCATAGTGGAATGGCTCAATAAGAAGATCGAAAAAATTCGGTCTAGGCATAACAAAGAACACCCATTCGGTCTGCTAGGCAAAGTAGGCCAAAACATGCCAATAGTGTTCAAAGCCTTGCTCATATGCTCCCAGTGCATTCTGAGCTACCCATGTTTTCACATGCTTGGAAATGCTAAGATACCAAGTCGATTACGAAATGATAGAAGGCTTAAGAGGTATAATAATGAGTTTGCAAAGATGACAATCACCCTAAGCACAATAAAGGCAAGAATCTAGGTTAATCAAATTAGCCGAAAAACCCATCCACTTGTGTACAGAAAACTGCTAAGTCTTGGAAAACCAAATCCCTCTACCTCCCCAAACTGTCCACATCAAAATGCAGGGCAGTCACCTGCGCCTCTAAAGCAAAGTTCTCATCAAACCCGTTCATAACACGTCTCGGTCTAGAGGCCACTCTATTGCCAATAAGGAATTTATCACGAGGAAAACATGACCGACCAAACATACATCACGAGGCTGTCAGACGTATTAAAAAAATGAAGTTGACAGGATCAAACCGACTTGTGCACAACTAACCATCATTAAAACTTCCAATTCTCCAAGATTGCACCATATAAAAATAGTAAGTCGAAATGCCAAATGGAGATCATATTAAACAACAAGTATTCATTCCCTACAAAGATGATTGAGAATAGAAACTACTAATCCAACATTGATGGTAGGTTTGCTAGGACCAACCATGACAACCAACCAACCAACACCGTATGCATCAGAAATACGCCTTTCAGGTGGGGCCACGATGCAATGGGTTGATGCTCAACACACTTTCACTTTCTCAATGACTAAATGAAAATGATCTTTCTCCCGACCGTTAGAGAAGACATAAGAGTCTTGTGTTTATGTTTCTTATTCGCTTCCATCTTGATGAGTTTCATAAGACCATCCAAGCAACACTGCAACCTAGGTGAATCGTTAGGAACTTGAGCATCGGTAGCCACAAGCTTAGGCCTAATCTTAGAGTAAGGATCCTCTGACCATCCCTTATAATCCATGTATCTGGAAATGACATAACCTAAAGCAAGTAAAGAGACAATGTCACCACCAAGCATAGAATCCTATATAGAGGAGTATTTTCCGGATACTTACTACCTCACTCACAGGGGATATGACACCCCTTAGGACACAAAAAAATTATTAACTAGTTTTTCTAGTGTTTCAAAGATTCATGCAACACAAGAACAAGAATCTCCCATCAAAACTCAAAATAAATCCAACCTAAGACAAAAAGTTCTAAAAGCAGGTCCTCACGTTCTATGAGAGTCATAAATTTGGAAAGAGCGACCCAATAAAATATCAACATTTCTTAAAACAAAAAGAGTTAGCAAAATTTTAAAACATGACGGAACATCTTTGGATAGGTAGTAACGTAACCTGCAGGTGCTCGATCGAAATGAGACCGCTGATCAAATTGACAATCTATAAACTCGTCTACATTTAGAGTACAAGGAATGAGATACTGGTAGAGATGTTCATCCAGGAAAGCAAAGTGCTTGATGATAATCCCATTATGAGGTTCCTCGTCAATCATCTTGGACATCTCGGTCAAGGCAAAAATAAAATATTGATTTGCAGCGCGAGGTGGTTGTGATTGTCGAGGATATGTAACTAAGCTTTCAGCCCTAGAAATTGCACCTCGACCACAACTTGGGGACGATTTTGTAAACTGATCAACACACTCTTGATTAGAAGACGACATTGTGCTAAACACAAGAAGGTCAACAAGTAAGCGCACAAGAGAAAGCTACGACAAAGAAAAATTGTGACCACAAGAACAAAAAACTTAGTTTGAAAAATAGACATGTGTTGTTATTATATATCATGAAAGGAAGATGAATCGTCTTCGACATGCTACAATCACCATACTCGAGATGTGCACAAACCTGGGTGACGGTTTGTGTGCCTGAGCTGACCACGTGCTCATAGCTAGCAGTGACCAGTTAGGCCAAGGGGTAAGTGTTAGGCTTAGAAGACCATACCCTCCAGATGTGACCGCGGATCAAAGTAAGAGTCCTTTAAGCGGCACCAGCCGCAAATAGGTTAATAATGTAAAATAGATATACGAGACAATCAATATAAATAAAGTAAGCCAAAATGTGTAAAGGTAAGCACAATATTTTAGAGAATATACTATTATTATTTGACAAAATTTGACTTAGGCGTCAGAGATGTCATCTATTTAGAAGATTTTGTTTTGTAAAAAAAATAAAATTGAGAAAGAGATCGAGAGTGTCACATGAAGTAATGAAAACATAGCCATCCATTATATTTCTAAAGCACAATAGTGATTTCTATTTAGTGATGGGTTATTTGTTTTAGCTTGTGAAAATTGATTAACATTTAAATTAAAAGTAATGAGAAAACTTAATCGGGCGCAATTGTAAGAAGAACTAGTGTGGTCACCATATAATTAGTGAGTGAGGTTTAAGTGGACAAAATTGTGGAATAGTCCATGTGGAGTATGGGTCCATTTTGTTGTTGAAATATCAAATATCCAAACAAAAGATCGAAATGATTATATAGTTGGGCAAATTCAAATTCCTCGGAAGAAAAATAAAAAGCAATTACAAAAGTGCATGGCAAGTGGGGTCCACGCTCAGCCTTCAGCTACAAGACAGACGTGGCTGAAAAGAAACCAAGCAAAGCAACACAAGCTTGAGCTCTGCCTATTTACTTGTCTTTTTTCTCCAAATTAACTCACCATTTTTGGACAAACTAACACCTCCAGGCTCCATCTCTCCATCTGTCTGCTTCTTTTTCGACCCTGCAAGTCTCTGCATCCCACACCCACCAGGTACGTGTTTTGTTTCTCTTTGATGATTCACTTAAAAAGAGACAACTTTTAACTCTCCAATTACTGTACTGGCTTCATTAATTTGTTGTTGTTTCTATGGCTACCTTCAAGGGATTTGGTTTCTTCAAATGGTGTCTTGCTCTTGAACTTGTCTTGTATTGTTTCTGCATAGAAATGGGAACATTTGTTAAGTTATTAGGAGTTTTTATTAGTGGTGGAGATCAGATGATGGGAATGGGAACATCTATTTTGTATTTGCAATACCCTTGGTTTACTTAAGCCATAGAGAGGAGTGTTTGGTCATTTTATTTTTGTTTACCCTTGAGTTTTTGCTTTCATTTCAATGCTGATAAAGCCCTTTCCCAGCTATATGCTTCCATTTTGGTCTAAAATCAAATACCTACTACAACTGTGGAAGAGGTTTCATAGAGCTACTAAATCAAATCTCCCATTCTTAGATGTTTCATCTGTTTGGACTTTATATGCTAATTTTATACTTGTTGTTTGGCTCTAGATATTTGCTATTCATTTATAAAAAAAATTGGGGTACTACTCAACTTCCAAAATGAGTGTCCTAGTCTTAAATGGTACAAATTGTTTGGATAAATCAATCAAAGCATTGACACCTCAACTTCTTAAATTTATTCAAAGTTATCCTTAATCTGCAATCAAGGATAGGGTCGGAATGTATAAGAGTTGTATTCATTTTGATACCAGACATTTGTTTTGGGACAGACAGTATAAATAAGGATTCTCAATGTGGGATGTGTGGAGTATGTTGTTGATCAAAGTTCAGTTTCTGAGAGACTCGTTTGACTGGTTCATTTTCAGGTAATATCTAGTAAGCAGCTGAAAGAAAGTAATTGATTAGTCAATCCAGCTTATCATGTCTGATCATGGTGTACAATCATATAATGACGGGGATGGAACTGTTGGGCAGTCTAGGCGTCCTAGCCAATCTGCATGGATGGCTCGTTTGATGGATTCAAGTTGCAAGACAGCGGCTGGGGCTTCACTTGATTATCAGGTCAAAGGAGATAATCATGACAAAAAGCAGCGGCCTTTACTTGGTGGGTCAGAGATAGAGACTAACATTTCTCTACGTGCTCAAGGATTGAAAGAAGTAAGTAAAGTCAGAGCAGCTAAAATCATGGATGAGAGAAAGGTTACTAGTTCGCAGAATATGAAGGAAGAAGGACATCACAGTAAGCCATTTCCATTGTTTAATATTTGTCAAAATAAAGAGAATATGGTAGCTGTAAAAACCAACAAAATTACTATCCATAGCAGAGAACGACTTGGGTCTCAAATTTATCCTTGCGCTGGGCACGATCCTGTTTCTGTCGGGAAACGTGCAAGTTCCTTTCCCTCAATACTTAAACGGGTTCCTGCAGAAGCAGCAACTCCATCAACAAACTGTTGTATCCAGCCTCCTAAGATAGTGAAGTTTCACAATTTTTTTGAAAAGAACAGTTTGGCTGTTTCAAGATCTTCTGAGGATGATTTTGCGGGCTCAACTTTTAAAACTTTTCCACACGGATTTAGCAGCAGGGCTCCAATACTGACCATGCTTGTAGGAGAAGAGATTGATCCTTCAAGCTCTATGTTGGCATCAAAAGAACACCTAGTGAATAGCCACCATCACAGCTACTCTCCTTGTTTGGCCCGTGAAAAGAAACTTGACCATACTATAAATTCTAGAAGACCTGGTTTTTCTTTAATTGGGCAGGATGATGCAGGTCTTTCACTGCATGATTCTTTAGCTAGCAAAAATCAACTACCAGTCAATGTTGGCAAACAACGCAAGAAGGCACAAGATCATATTGGTAAAGTATCATTCTCATCCAAATGCAGTCGTCCAGTGCCATACAAATCAGAGAAATCTTATCAGGGATGTTATGCACCACCTAGAGTGCCATGTTCTGTAAGTGATGTGGAAAACTTGAGAATCTGCACCAATACAGACTCTATGGAAGAGCTATCTGGACATCCTTCCAAGATCTTCCGTACCACTCACCGTCTTTTAATTACAGAAGAGACTGAGGTTAACTTGTCTGCAAGAGGTCGAATGTTTAGAGAGTCAACAGTGTCTGCCAAATTTAAAGGGAAAATGTTGAGTGAAGTCCTCAGTTTTTCGGAGGATATTGGTTTGCATGGTCGACAAGGAGTGAAGCTTCAGCTTCTTGGAAGCTCTACGGACAGTGAAGAAATATATTACAGTGGGCATATCAAAACTTGTGCGACTGGTTTGAAGAATGAATCATCAGCTGATACTGCTACTATGGATATGAATGCCTTACAGGAAAACCATCTTTCTGGTATGTATTTTAACTTTGATACGTATTTGATAGTTTTTGTAACATGGATGACTTTCTAGGTTCACATTAAATTGCATTTGTACAAAGTTTATGATTGAAAACGAAAGTATGGTCTTGTTGAGATAGCTTAATGGTTATCATGTTTGTCTTACATTTGTATAAAGTTTGATCCTGGTTCATTTGTTGCAGGAATGCCTCCCCCTCCATCCAATAAGGTAACTCTTGCTATGTTTTGTTCCTTCAAATAAGTAATTTTATTTACAACTCGCATGCTCAAACACACGAAAGATCTTTACTCCCAAATTATTATTGATCATGTGTTATTATAGATCCAGGAAATGGATATAATAACATTTAAGAATTCATGTTATTATGTTAATCTGCAATTTTTTATTTTTTTTATTTTTTGTCATGACCAAATGTGATTTCTACAGGGCTTAAATGAGTGCCAAGTTTCACCCTCATCTGCAGTTGCTTCAGTTAAAGGAGACACTGGACAAATAATTTGGAACACTGACCTACTTGATATGAACCAAAGGTTTCCTGCTTTTCAAGCTGCAGCAACCTCAACTGACAACAAGGATACAAGCTCGTCAGGAACCCAAAGTCTGGACGTGAAACGCCTTATCTCCAATGCTGAGCAGGCTACAGATTCAAAGTCCAATGCATGGCCCGGCGGCCTTCTTGGACCAGATCCAAGCATCAGATGGGTAAAACGTCTGAAGCTGAATGTTTCAGATTCTTTTTTTCATGGTACCAAGAGCTCCAAAGTGCAAGAAGTGTCTTCTAATGAAAAATCAAATAAATCCAGCAAAATCATGAAAGGCAGCAAAACAAGCTTGGAGGCCACGGAGAGTAGATGTCATGGTAACGACAATATGGCACTAGACCAGACTGCGGTGGTTTTGAGGATTGCTGACCCTTCAACTGAGTCAGGTGGTGGGAAATTTTCAGATAAAACGCCTACATATTCATGGATTCGAAGGTGGTGCCATAATCAATCTATGACCAGGAAGAAGAATCCTGAAGCAGTAAGGATATATGAACCAGAAAGTTTGAATGAGACATCGGATAAGTTTCAAAAGAAGCAGTTTCCAAGCATTGCTGCTATGGCATTGATGGGGAAGGCCATCACTGGTTTTCGCTCCTGTGAGTTTCACAATATGGGGTCTTTTGTAGTTTGGAACACCGAGGGCTTTTGATACAAGCATTTAGGTATGCATACCCTGAGTGTTTTCGTACTGGTTCTTCAACGGTTGATGAGGAGAAGAAATGCTTTGACCTCCGTCAGCACTTGGGATGTAAAGTTTTGGCTTGAGAAGTTTCTTGGTATGTGTCCTTACCTATACGTGTTTTTGAACTTTTAGTTGTGATCAAAGGGAGTAGTTTTTCTTGGATGCCCATGCTGCACCTTGTGCATTGCCGCTTAGGCTGCAGAAGAAACTGAAATAGTCATCTACACATTTATAATCTTATATGTAAATTATAGAGCAGTCTTCTGTGCTGGGAAGTTGGAAGACTTGTTTATAATGTAGTTCAGTCCTAAAATAAAGCCGTCGTATATGATTCTAAATAATTGTTAATCACACTATCATATTTCTGATAGGTTCAGGACTGGACTGAAAGAAACATCATGTGGATGGTTAAACCATTTTTGGTTTTGTGCTGTTTATCTTTTTCTTTTTTTGTAGCCAATGTTTATCGTCAAGGCTCAAGGCTTTTTTTATTTATTAGTTGAGCTACACAACATAGGGTAGCTCTCCTCTTTTAACCCCAAAGCCCCTCCCCACTGATTCAATGAGATTTGAACTCACGACCTCTCACAGAGAGATACATGTATTGACCATTGAGCCATCACCTAGGGAACTATTACAAAGTTGTAATATTCATTTGGTTTCTTGAATGCTACAAGAAGATGATATTGATGTAAGATAATGATGTAAATAAGTCAGTGATCACAATTATCAAACAATGGTGTGATTCTTGTCATGACAACCAGTCTGCTCCAAAGCAGATTCAAAGAAGCTGCCTCCATGGAAGGCTGAATCCGTGAAAGGCGGAGCAAACTGGACGATTATGTTTGTTATCAACCAGAAAGCTGAAATTGTTTTTTTGTGTCTGCCACCTTATGCATTGCTTGCTTTAGTGTGTCAGTTTGGTTGCTCATGGTTGGTGAGTCCATTCTTGGCAGGAAGCTGTTTTGCAGCCTGGAGGGTTCCTGCAGAGAGAAGTGCCCCAATGCCCCGTTCGATGGTTGGGTCGGAGTCTATCTGATCTCGATAACTCTGATTGAATGAACTACTCCACAGGTAGGCTCCTGCAAATAATTGTTTCTTTTCCACAGGACATGTAGAGCCTGTGCAAGGCTGCGGTCGCCGAAGACATGAGCTACTTTATCTTCATTTTCAAATCTGGAGAATGGTGCATATTGGTCACTTGCAGCTGAAATTGAAAAAGGCCATGTATACATTGTGGAAATTATTGTGCATGGTCTGGTATACAGACTAAACCTTGGGTTTAAACCATCTTATCTCAAGGATATTGTTGGTTATTTATGAAAATTGAACTAATTAACATAGATAGTGTAGGACAAATTTTTTGGAGAACTTTTCAAGTGGAGACTAGGAATTTTAAAGAGTTTATCCTCAATATCATTCTATTTTTGTTTCTAAATGTAGTCATTACAACATTATATTCACATTCATACATCTTGAGTAAAAATGACTCCTTTCCCAGGAATTCTTTTGGGGTATTCTTGCAAGCTTCTCTTTGCTTTCACCATAAATAAAGAAGTAAAGGGATAAACTTTATATTTCTTTAGACAAAAGAAAAGGAAAGGATCTCTTCTTTCTCATGTTATATGTTATCCACATAGAGTAGAACAATCAAATTAATCCTTCTTCACCTCTCTTCCTATATATTCTATTCTATTCCATTCACATCCAATTTCAACCCACCTCATAGTACATGGCTTAGAGTCGAAAGAAGAATAAAAGTAACAAAATGGACCAAAAAGAGCATCAACTCCAATCTCTAGGCATTTGCAACAGACTTTTTAACTTCATTATCAGAAATCTATCACAACATGCCTACAAGCCTGTCACTTTGGGCCATCCCTTCTCCAATGCATCAAAACATGGCCAAATGGTACACCCTCTTCCTCATGGAGGAGATGGCAAGGAGGCAGAAGAATTGTCAGCAACACCTGTTCCTGTGCCACTGCCACAACCCAAGGCTCCAAAGAAGTCTGTTAGCATAAATGATAGGGTGGAAGAGATCCCAGACACAAAGACGAACAAGAAGAAGAAGAGAAAGCAAACCCAGAAGTCGAATTCCTTGGAGCGCGACAAGGGAGAAGAAGACGAAGAAGATGACCCCAAACCCTTGAGATCCATCCTCAAGGTGGGTTCTAAGTTATATGAGAGCTCCAACTCTTTTGTTTATCCATCTACCAGCTAGCTCATATGAAGAACCTGACTCATCCGTTTATGATTGCATTCATGTAAATAAATTTCCATAAAAGTTGATAGTTTTATGTATTCTGCTAATGTAAACAACTATAGAGATAAAAGCTTTGAAAATAGCACAGAGCTGTTTATTTCTCATAATGAACTTCTCTATAAAAGAAAAACAGCATCCAGCTATTCAGCTCTCTGGTTTATTCGGGAAAATTCACGTGCCCATCCGATCTTGTAGGTTCCGTGTTTGCAGGGAAAGGAGTTAGCTTCTAATATACATTCAGTAACTAATAGGTGCAACCAGCTCCTTCAATCTTCCACGAAAGCTTTCATTTGAACCTCGCGGTTAGAAGAGGCCTACAAATTGTTTTTGACAATGGTTTTCTTCCTCGGAACTTCTCTTTTACATGTGTTTCTCTATATAACCGTGCCATCTTGTATTGATGCATTCTCCATTATAATGGTGATTCCAGATCGGATGTAAAATCCTTCATCTGCTCTTTCGGCTTCTTGAACACCCTATATCAGTAAAACCAATGCATTCGTATGATTACACAATACACTTGCCACATTTGGCAAGGTCTTAGATTCTCCAATAACGGTAGATTCACTTACATCTGTATTCATGATGACTACGTCTTTTCCTATCTTTGCATTCTTGTCTATAATGCAGTTCCTTCACACAAATACAGAAAATATATATCACGAGTAATGTCAGAAAATGACATACCTGGCTGATTTTGACCCTCTTTGTATGAATATCTCAATCATTTGAGTCTACACACCTGATTTTCGTATTCTCTCCAATCCCCACAGGAACCTTTCCCTCGGCCACCAAAGATGCAATTTCAAATTCTGTTTGATAAAAGTCCGCACCCATCATAACTGTATCCTGCAGTGGAAGAGATTGCTCAAATATGATTCAGTGGAAATCGATTCTATATCTTAAGGAAATACAGAATCTGTGATTAATTACCTCGACGTTGACACCATAATCTAAACGTGAGCGTTCACCAATTATGGAGTGTTGGATGCTACATTCTCTTAGGAAACAACCATGAGATATTATAGCATCGACAATCTGCAAAAACCCAACTGAACCGTGAGAGAAGCTAGATACCTTAATAAAAGAAAGAATATCTCAAGTACAACAACATACCTTGCATTTATCGATTTTGGTTGGTGGTAGGAACCGAGGAGACGTAAAGATAGGTGTCTTTGGATCATAAAACTCAAACTGTGGGAACTGCAAGAATCCAGTAATTGCTTTAGAAGAAACTTCATGAGTTTCAGAAAAACAGGTTTATGACTTATGAACAGTTTCCTAGAGGTAAACAATTGATAATGAGCATGGAACCAAAGGAATCAAGTTAAAAAAACATGTCAATTTATTAATGAGAACACCAACCTCTTCAGTGAGCGCCAAGTTAGCATCATAAAAAGATTTTATTGTTCCAATGTCCTCCCAGTAGTCTTTGAATAAATATCCCTGTCACGCCAGAGACATCCAACACAAAATCAGGTTCATGACGTCTTTTGTACAAAAATGAATAGTATGCGGATATGTTAAAGAATGAATGCAGTTAGTGATGTTTCTAAATTGAAAATAATGAAGAAAATTGTTCAGCTTTTAGATGTCTCTTACTTGGACATTGTGCTCCAAAACAGCTGCAGGAATTATTTCAGATCCAAAGTCATTGGCTTTAGGATATGACCATTTCAAAAGCTCTAACAATATGTCTGTCCTAAACACATAAACTCCCATTGATGCAATATAGGGGGTTTTTGCAGCTTCTTGTGGAGATAACCCGAGAAGAGTGGTATCGGTTTGCTGCAGCAAATCAACCAAAAGGGTACAGTAGAACGTAATTACAATGCTAAGCCAGATGATATGAATCAATGATCTAATTATGGTAAACATGGATTCATATTTAAACCTTAGAAGTTGCTGTAGATACAGATCATATGAAACTCACCATTGCTTCTAGATCTGCGCCCTTTGGTTTTTCTGCAAATTGGATAACTTTGCCGTTGCTGTCAATCTTCATCAATCCATAGTCTGATGCTCGGCTGGAAAGCGCCCACTCAACTTTAGATATATTTAGAGCCATAATCAAGAGGATGGATTTATGTGTATATGCAAAGTATGTATATATTTTGTCATTGTACATCCAAATTATGCCTGAATGATCCTAGACATTAAACATTCTACAGATAAAAAAACCTAGAGAAGTACGACAAAAGCATAGTAAAGTTGAAGGAACGAAGAGAAAGAATGACCAACCTTTCACCAACTTGTGCACATGAAATTGTTATATCTGCATTTCTGTCGACATGGCTCTGTTAATACACAGGAAAAAATGTTAAGCAAGATATTCAAGAAATATAATGAAAAGATCCATTCCCTAAATGACTATATACCTGCACAAAGTGCATATAATCCATTCGGTAAAGATGATCCCCAGACAAGATCAGTACATGCTCGATATTCCTATTCTTGGCATCCTGCGAAGAAGGATCCACATAATTTATAAATTTCAATTTGAATAGAAACAAGAGTGGAAGAACTATGTGGAATTCAATGTACATCTATCTTTATCTGCTTCAGAGATGGTAAAGTCCACATGAATTTCCACACCAACCTCAAATACCCATGTGAATTGCCTCACAGCATCTGCTGTTCCTTGAAACCAATTCATTCCAGTGTCTCCAGGTGTTTGAGTGGCTGCTAGAACCTGTTAAGTTTTCTCTAAGTCAGCAAATAAGTTAGTTACTAGTGGAAACGTAGATATGTATCTGCCTTACGGTTTCAAATATACCTCTACAAATCCATCCCCGAAGTTAATACCATTCCCGAAGTAGGTGCGCGCAATGTGGCGATTGAGGGGAGCAGAATTGAACTGAGTGAGCACAAATATTTTGTTTAAGCCACTGTTGATGCAGTTACTCATTGGGATGTCTATAAGCCTGTAGCATCCTCCAACTGGAACCTGAAGATCATAACACATCATTACACAATTACATTTGAAACCTTAAGTGAATCCACCATTTGCAATATATATCATGGTCTATAATCTGGAGCCGGCATGGGTTCTTAAAAGACAAACAAATGGAGGCAAACGGATGGGTTTCCGTAAGAAACCACTTATTTAATTGATCTTCTTCACTTGCACCCTTGAGAAAATCCATAAAGCTAAAAGGAGGGCAGCAACATAGTTTAGCTTCATGATCATATTTTTTCATAAGCTATTATGATCTTAGTTGGGAAAATTTCCAAGTTTGCACATACTTAAAGATACTGTAACAAAATGTCATGCATCACATCACCAATCTCCACACTACAATAAAGTTGACGAGTTTAAATAACGTGGTTACCGCAGGAGTTGCAGTTCTACTGGTTAGAGGGAAGAGATGGGTCCCCGGACCTCCTCCTAATATGATTGACGCCACGTTTTTTGGGTCCGCCTTTGGTTTCAGAAACCATTCCGCTGGGAGAGCCTGAGATTGAAATGCAACGTACTTGAGCCATTTCTACATTTTGATCATAACATATCATATCATCAAAGACTATGAAAATGGAAATTAAGTCACCACAGTTCTGTTATTGTTGTCTTTTGAATTGAGAAGAGAATGAGCAACCCCATGCTTGATCTTAGAGACCCTTTCCTCAGGCCTTGTACCTCTTGCTGATTGATTCACTGGAACCGTATTGTTGTTGTGACTCCATCTAAACCTCTCCCCCAAAATTCCACTCTCTCCACTGAAAAGGATGGTTTTTGGGAAATGGGTGTTAGCTTTCAAGCCCACACAACAAGAACCCATTGCAGCTGTTGTTGGCTTGCCTCACTAAAACCTAATATACAATGGTGGATCAGAAACTGATATCAAAGAGTCAAATAGCACTGAACACAGCCCTAACTGAAGTAGAGGACATGTCACAAAATTTATATAAATGGAATAGAATAAAATATAGCAGAGAAACACAATGTAAGCAACTAATTAGAAGCAAAGCTCAAGTGTAAGCAAAAAACCCAAGTACCCAGATCACAGAAGCTCCTAAAAATCCAAACTTTGAAGCACCCAGATGGTTTCAAGATGCCATTTTTACATGAAACACCTGTCCCTTTATCTAAGCAAAAGTGATTTCCAAAAACATGAAATTAATAATTTTGAAGATGGTGATTGTGATTCTCCAACTTAATTTCTTTTCCTATTTTTGTCCTCCCAAAACAAAGAGTTAAAATCTTTTATAATGTCAATGTCTGATCAAGAATAGAAATAATAATAGCTTAAAAAAAATATTGTGACAGAGCCAAAATGGAATGGAATAAATGCAAGTAAAATGAATTAAAACATCGTAAATGTAGTGATACTCAGTGGAATATATTATTTACGCACGAGTTTTTCATGCATTATTGTGTTCTTGATACTAATTTTGCTAATACAATTACTGGAAATGCTAAAAAAAGAATCAGAAAATTGATATTTTGCAGATTCAGCTTTTAATTTACAGACAATAACAGAGCAGTGATGTTACCAAAATGACAAGAAGAAGAAGATTCCTTGGTGTTATTGAGAAAGCTTCCAAAATCCAAGTCTTGTTGTCTGTTTCATTGTTAATTTGTAATTTTTTGTTGTTCTATATATTTTACAAGATAAAAATACCCAGAAATAAAACTAGTGGACTAGGAAGTTTTCTTCAGATCCTAACTCTATGCTGAAATGTTATATTTTAGAGCAGTTTATTGCCTCAATTTACAAATTAGTAACAATTTTACAAATTTTGTACAAATGTGCACTTGAAGTTTTAATTTTATACTAAGGCCTTGTTTGTTTCCTCTACTTCAAAGTCTATAGAGGTAAAATGTCTATAGAGGTAGCTGGAAGTAGTTTTAAAGTCTATAGAGAATAAGAGATTTGTTTAGTAAAATAATATCTGGAAGGAGTTTGAGAAATTTTTGTATTGTTTGGTAAAATTGTCTAAAAGAAGGGGTATTAATATGAAATGACCAAATCGCCCTTCATTAACCATTTGGGGGTAGTATGACATTTGGTAGTTATCATTATCCATCTAATATGAAAATAAATTATATTATCAGATAATATAACAAACTAGGAGGTAAATCCACATATACACGTTGGTTGACCGTCTGTCCAAGGTATACCTCACATTTAAAAGGTCCACTGCACAGACACATGTAAAAAATAGGAGGTAAATCCCCATATACATGTGGGTTTAGCGTCTGCCAAGGCATACCTCACATTTGAACGGTCCACCGCTCAGACACATGTAACGAATAAGAGGTATACCCACATGTATATGTGGGTT
>JAYMTF010001757.1:0-21452 GCA_036897485.1 Pelargonium nanum | reverse complement strand
TGTTAAAAATCAAACTACCCTAATAAGTTTAGAAAAAAAATATGGTTAATCACATCAAATAAAACTAAATTTTAATAATGTTAATATTTTTTTATAATTTGTTTTTGTAGGGTAATAGTTAAGTTTTTCCCCGTGCAACGCACGGGGCTATTTTACTAGTTAACTAAATGAATGGTAAATATATCCCAATGAACGTGAGTGTTATATTTTTCCTGAAAACTCGCGAGTTGTCACTCATATCTTGTTGATGAGCTTTAAGCAATCGTTGATGATTTTGATTTGTGTTTAAGGAGTGGAGCTTGAAAGGTCATCGTTGAAAACTCAACACTCACACATATTCTACACATATCACGTTCATAACATGTCTAAAACCTTAAACCTTAAGCTTGGACCACGAGTTATCGGCCAAATGGATTGTACTGTTAAATTATACCGTAATATTTAAGTGACCATCACCCGTAAACTTGCCCCTCCAAAATGGTTGTACTTGTTTGATAAACATAGTCTTTTAAAGGAAGAAAAAAATAATTATGATAAAAGTATACATTCACAAGATAAAGGTGATTTATAAAGTATACATGTTGTAGTATTTTGAAAATTCTTTCATATTTACATATAATTTATAAGGGATTTACAGTGATAAAAAGGTGACCACTACGAACTGTTTAGTGCACTTTGAATCTAACTTTCTCTTTTAGTAAGGTGCAATAATTGTTGAGTACCCCAGTGACCAGGTTTGACTTTGGCTCTCAGGGACAATACTGTCTTTACATAAGCCAAAACTCCAAACAAACCGGCAAGGCGGCGCAACAACTCCACTTACGTAAAGGCCCCTCAACTTTTCCCTAATTACTAAACCACCACGCAAAAGTAATTTTCGTGACCAACACTAACGGTCAATAACCTTCTGGTTATTTCAGCGAATCAGCAAACTTTTTTTTAATATAAAAATTAATAATTTATTACTTCAAATTAAATGATAACAAAAACGAAATAAAGCTGGGTTTAAAGACCAATGCACTCATACAAGTCTGACAAAGATACTGAAGGCTTGACTAACTGGTGGACCACTCGATTCGCATCAATCCGTAAACAAAAAAGTGACACTACCAAATTGAGTCACAACAACAAAAACATGATGAATAATCAAACCGAAAACATTGAATTTTTTTTCACAATCTGAATAATTAAGTTAAAAGTACTAGAATCCTCCTTCTCAACCTGAATAACACGAAGAATTGACAACGATTGCACTTTAAGTTTAAGGCGACCATGTGGAGGATTCTGTCAACCTCCCTTCACCACCATTGGTCCTGCCATCTGATTATTTGACAGCAAACTCGAAAGTTGATCTGACAGCTCCGACCAAGTCATATTATCCTTATTTGCAATTGCCTCATGCTATTTTGTACATTCACCAATAAAAAATCTACCGCAAATTTACGCCGCCGTCTATCTATAAACCTTAATAACACATTAACTTGCTATTAAAAAAACTCGTTATTTTAACGAAAAAATCACAATTTGCTATATCCAATATCAAGACATTGTCGACGCTATGATTAACTACATCCGCATAATTTAATTTACCACACCAAATTAACTACACAAGTGCACGTGCAGCTGTATCTTTTCTAATAGTATATGATTTGTTTTGAATCTTGTTTATTGTCTTACCAAAAAGACCCTTGACCATTTTCTTATTTTATTTTTGTGACGTTATTTAAAAAAATAAATAATAATTATAGCAGCCACTCTGGATTTTTCTTTAAACTAAACAAAATTCATTTTTTCTTGTAATATTTTATGTTACTTACCTCCCTCCAGGTCTTCTCAGTCCTCACCTACCACCTTTGAAGATTGACTAATATTATACACAATTCATGTCATTTTTGCAAAATTATTTTATTTTATCACATATTTTTTGGCAATTAAAAATAAACAATCAATATTAAGTAAAAGTGTTACACAACAATTTGGTCTATAAATAGAAACATTATAATTACCAATAAATAATTATGAGCTTATAGTATAAATTAGGTAAGAGTCTATACAAATTGATAGCCATAGCATGACATGGATATTCATAATGACTAATAAATGATAACATGAGCCCAACTTAAATTTTATGAACAAAATTAACAATAAACTGACTAACAATTAATTGAACTGGATTGTGGTTGCCCAATTGCTAATTGATTCAAATGGACCAACTCAATTAAATTGTGATGGTTTATTAAAATGTAAATAAACCATTTATGTTGAAGCCAAACACCATTTAGTTGCATTGTTGTTGTCTTGTTTGATTACAATAGTCAACCATGTAACTTTTTTAATTTCTCAATATATTTGGTTGGCATCAGTCACATAATTAATTTTAATTTTTACCCATTTATAAAGAGAGAGAAAAGAAGAAGAATTTGATATATTAAATACATTATTTATTTCTATTAGTTTCTTCTTCACATAGAAGAATAAATTATATTTGGAACATTATTGGTCCACCACAACACTTTGTAGAGCATTGAAATTCATGAGATAAAGCTATACCATGCATGCATGTTACTATTTATTTAATTTTAATTTTAAATATTACATAAATTCAATCTTAATTACTCGAGTAGATTGTTAATACTTTGCGATGGTACATAAATAATTATAAATCTACTTGGCAATGCTGACGTAATGTTTAGTGTCCGAACGTCACATCATCTCTATCTCTTGCTCTGAAACGTATCTCTCATACTTGCTCACAAAACACGACCCTATAGTGTTTCATAATGCTTTTCCTTTCGCTATGTGATCATTCAATAGTGTCACATAGATTACAAAGACATATCTTAACCTCATCGTCTCAAAATCGACGATGATATTCCCATTCTCACCTCTCTCTCGTACAAAATGTGCATAGCATAAACATGTACGCTTAATTTTTCTTAAAATATAATAATAATTTACAATTTTTTATTGAAAATATAAATACCATAAAATAAAGTGTACTTTCATCACATATTTGCCATAGCACGTGTTTTAAGGTCAAAACTTTGAATCTTTTTTTTGCTAATGAAATGGGTATGATGTAATAAAATGATTTTTTCAATGATTCTTCTAATCAGTCAATAATTACATTATCAAGATAGATAAAAAAATATCGAAGAATTTAAGAAAAATAAAATATAGTAGTATTTTCTAATTCAGACCTCTAGGCTCTAGCGGTAAAAAACACCTCCAGAAAAGAATATAAAAAACGGTGGCTTTGAATAAAAGAAGAGAAAAAAAGACAGTTTTTTTTTTTCAGCAGAAAACGACGTATGGAGGAGATTGGAATGATCTGAACGTCACGCTTCCTCTTCTCTCTCTCCTGCTCTTCAAAAAAATTGTTTTTTGAAAATAAAAACTTCGAATTTCGAGGTGGGTCTGTTGAATTTTTTTCCTTTTTCGAATTGTTTTTGAGGAAAAAAGAGAGTAATTTTTTTTCTCTTTGCTTTACTGTGCTCTGCACTAAAATATTAATAATATACACCAACTCATTTGATCGAAAAAGTCAAAGAGATTCAGTATTTATCATCATGAAAGCTTAACTAATTAGGGTTTTTTTCTTGGGTTCCTCTCTTAATTTCAGCTACTGGGTTTTGCTCAGTTTCTCAAGAATCAGCTCTCTCGTCTCCTTCTTCTTCGCTTCTATTGGCTACGGTTTTGGTCTGCTTCGAATTTTGGGTCTCTCTCCACTGGTTGATTTGATGGTTTTGGTGGGTCAGGTGTCGAGTTCTGCTGAGGTTTAGAGGGTTTTGGAGTTTATTTTGTGTACGGCCAAGCTTGCTGGTTGGGTGATTTTCTTTGTCTCTGAGGTCTTGTTTAGCTGTTTCTGTGCTAATCTGAATTTGGGTTTTGATTTTTTTATGCTTATGTTCTGTAAAGTTGCGATATTTCTGAATTTTGTCTTGGTCTGATCATTTCTTGCCTGTAATTACAACGTTTCTGGGTGTTTTTTGGGTATTGGTGTTTTTAAAGTTTCAGCTGATTTGGGTTCTGTTGGTGGCAGTGGCGGCGGTGATGATGATTGTGGCGGCTCATGGGCAGTAGAAAAGCAAAAGGCGGTGGTGCTCAAAATGATAGCAAAGTCGTGAACGGGATGCCGAGCTTCGTCCCTCAGATACCCACTTCCACTTCCACTTCCAATCCTGTGTAAACATCTTCTTCTATGTGAATTTATTGAAATTTTGTGGGGTTGATGAAAGTTTAATCTGTCCATAGCTACTTCTATCTGTTGTGGTTGGTTTGTAGGACTTTTTATTGGCTTAATATAGAACTTTCTATTTTTGACCTTCTGGTTAGTTACACTGTCGAGAATCTAACTAAGATTTATACCTCAAACATGTTCTCTATGCCAATTTTCAAGAACATTTGAGGGTTGCGATTCTTGTTTGTTGTAAAATTTCACGAGGTAGATGTGTCTACTATGTTTAGCCGAGAGGGCTGATGCTTGTCTCACCATGTTATATTGCTATCATGAGAATAGTTGGGACAAGTAGTAGAGTGAACAAGTGTTAGTGGGTGATTATCAATATCTGTTAACTTTTTCACACATAGAAGTAATAGTCAAGACCAACTGTAACACAAGTGAAGATATCACATCATAGTGATTATATTAGATGCTTTACCATTTCTCCGTTTATTCCTTTGGTGATGGATTTTCTTTTAAATTGTATGAACTTGATTCCGAGTTCTATCTTCGAAAGCCTTACTTGTTTCAAATCCAGAGATGCTCAAATGTATATTATTTCTATACTAGTGTGGAATGTACTATCATCCCATGATTGTTAATTAAGGGAAAAAATGATGATTGCTTGGTCTTAAGAATCATGTCTGAATAACTTTACACTTACGGCTTTGATGGCGTGTCTTTCAGTGTGAGCGAAGGAAACACCATCCGTACTTCTCAAATTTCAAACTTTGGGGTGCTTGAGCAATCTCTTGGATTTCGTATTGAGGATGCTGTTGACCTAAGTAAACGTATGTCTGTTCTTGATTCTAGGATTCTGTGTGCCTTATCATTTACCGGCATCATTGCTGTGGTTGATTTGAATATTTCTTAAGAGATGCTTGTGCCATGTGTTGGAACCTGTGAAAATTCTGCAGTTAGGACTGTATGCAGATTATCCCCACTCCATTGTGTATTTTCATTTTTTGGGTAGTTTTACATGCTGGAATTAGGATTGAAAGTCTAAAGTATGCTCATCTCGCTGTATTTCTTTGAACTGAAATGTCTAGCACCTATATTTTATCTCACCTCGGTGGATATGGGTTGATTGATAATTTGTTTATTGAGCTTGATATACTTCCATTTAACTGTTCAGTGGACTCTAGCATCTAGGTGGAAAGTGTTGTTGAATGATTAATGCTGAATCCACTTATGTTTATAGAGTTGGAATGAATATAACCTTATTATGGTTCATTTTAAAAAGTTTGTTTCTTTTTCCTTTGTGAGTCTAATTAAATTTACCCAAGAGCTAAAGATATTTGTGTCGCAGGTTATAATTATTCTTCATGTCTTTGTGTTGTCCATCTGATTCTAACCCTCTTTTTTATCTTTTATGGACAATTCTTTTATATCAGATCCGATATTTAACTCATTTAAGGCAAGTACTCAGGGGATAGGAACTGATGTCCAATTTGGTGCTTTAAATAAGGTAAACATCTGTCTTTTTTGTTCATTGTTACATCCAGATGAACAAAGTTGAAGTTACTCATTGGTCTCTTTTATCTTTTGTGGGACTCAGTCTGCTGCTCCCTCCGATATAAATCTCTCTGCGGTTATTTTGGCCTCTCAAACTTTGCCAGTACAAAAAGAATTTCAACCTAATCTACTTTCTCCGTCTGGTGGTCACCGTGAGAATTGGGCAGAGTCCAATATGGCTGATGCCAGTCCTAGGACTGATACTTCAACAGATGGAGATACAGATGATAAGAATCAGAGGGTGATGTTTCAAACTTCCAATATTCAGTTTATAAATCCCAAGTTCTGTTCCTTAGGGATATAGTTCACTTATGAGTTTATGATAAATTTTATTTTTCTTTACTAGTGAAAAATTTAGTTCAGTTTCATAAATAAAAAATGCATTTGATTCAGAAAATTCCTAGTTGAAGTTTTTTTTTTTGTTAATTGGAGACACTCATAGTCCTTTCATTTACAGGGTCAGTTGGTTGCTATTGCGGCATCTGATTCCAGTGACAGATCTAAAGAAAAACCAGGAGATCAAAAGGTTATGGTTCATAATAGTATGAAGTATGATGTTAAATGCACTTCAATTAAATAATAGTATACTCATTAGCTTACTTCAAGATTATCTCGCAGACGTTACGCCGACTTGCGCAAAATCGTGAAGCTGCCAGAAAAAGTCGATTGAGGAAAAAAGTTAGTCTGTGTGAAATGAATTTTACCTCAGTCATTAACATGTTGGACAGAACAAGCTGTGATGGACACAGTGTGTAACTGTTGATTGCTTATTTTTCGTCTTTTATCTGCAGGCATATGTTCAACAGCTAGAAAGTAGCCGGCTGAAGCTGACTCAACTTGAGCAAGAACTCCAGCGAGCCCGCCAGCAGGTTTAGCCAATATTTTGATTTCACCATGTTTAATGTTTTGTTTCATTACACAAAATTGGGCGGGCATTATGGTATCTTTGTTTTATATGCCTCTGTTTATCTTTACTGTAGGGCATTTTCATTTCAAGTGCTGGAGACCAAACACAATCAATGAGTGGAAATGGTACATATACTTCTTTAGTGCTCCTTGATTCCTTACTATCATATCATAGATATCAATTTCTTGCTTCTGAAGCAGTTGCTTCTAGTGAGAATCCAATTAGTTTCAAATTCTGCTGTTTCATTTCAGTTGAGACGTGACCACAATTGTAGATATTGTATTTTGAGATAGCCAATTTCTATTGGTACTTAGATTAAAAGTTTCATTGTCTGGGAATTGATAAGGTTAGAAAATTCCCACGCATGACCTCATATACCTATACAGACTTAGGAAATGCCGCAACATGCATGCTTGCAGTCTACACTCTGCTAATGAGTCTGTAATACCAATATTCCAATTTCAATGAGATTTATACAAGCAAGCGCAGCCGTTCATCTCAATTTATTTGTGTTTCATTCACATTAGATTGACAAGCAGCTTTTTAGTCTTAATAATTGGCCAGAGTGAGCTTATGAAAATTCTATATTAGTACCCTAAGTGTCGTTGGGTATGTAGAGGGATCTCCCACTCCCATTACGAGTTTCTTGGTAATACTATGGCATCTTGCAAACCTAAGAAGATAATGGACTTCTCCAATTAGCATGTTGCATGTAATAAGTTGTGCAAGATTCGGAGTTTTCAGTGTTGATACTTGTCTAATCTTGTCAAACGCGATTGATGTTGGTAGTTATACATTGTTGCAAATATTTAAGTGTGTAACTATGCAAGTCAATAGAGTAATGTTTACTATAATTATTGGGATAGTGTTCTGGTAAAAGGTCATAATAAATTGAAAGGAATTACCCGTTGCAAAAATCAATATTAGGCAGACCGAGTCCTAATATGTAAAAGCAATTGACATTTTCTTGAAAGTTGATGTAATGACATGACACTGAACTACCATCATCTTATGCTGGCAATCAGTTCATTATATGGCCATCAAGAGTGCTATACCTTTTGACTTCAGTTTGCTCCTTCATATTGTAACTATCTATCTATATATCTATATATATATATATATTTTAATGATGTTAGGGGTTGTTTTTCTCTTCTTGCATCAGTTTTCATGTTTAATTAACTTTAGCCTAATCCATTCTTGGTTTACAAGGCTGGTTCCCTTTGTTGAACTTCATTGTACAATCTCTTCGTTGCCTTTGCTTTCATACATGATTGCTAAAATGGCGCTTACTAGTTTTTGTCTCGTTTCCCAGCTGGTTTTATATTTTGATGGTTTATAGTGTATCTAGTGCCTACATTGCTATTCCCAAAACAGATTACTAATATTAGAAAGACTGTTTTATTGAATTGGTGTACAGGTGCCTTAGCATTTGATGTAGAATATGCCCGTTGGCTGGAAGAGCATAATAGGCAGATAAATGAGCTGAGAGCTGCAGTTAATGCGCATGCAGGTGATACTGAACTGCGCACAATCGTGGATAATGTCACTACACAATTTGATGACATTTACAGGTTAAAAGGCACTGCAGCAAAAGCGGATGTATTCCATATCTTGTCAGGAATGTGGAAAACACCAGCTGAGCGGTGTTTTATGTGGATTGGTGGTTTCCGCTCATCTGAGCTTCTTAAGGTGAGAATTTTCTGTTTCCGTTAGTAGGATCTTTAACACAGCGATCATAAGTTAAAAGAGATGGTGTGAGTTTGATTGTTCTATGGAGGACTGTATTACATAACCTTTGATTTGGACATTGGAAAGGCTCCATTAGTTTGAGAACACAGAAATTTTAAGTTTAGCTGAACAAGAATTCTGTTTTCATTGTGTCATTTGAGTATATTTCAGCCGAGTGTACTTTCCGAGTCTGTTAGAGAGAACCCAACAAGCTCCGATAGAAGATACTGAATTGTATTTAAGACTTGTTTATCAATCTGATCCAATTGAAAAAAATGTATAGAGATATCCGTTGAGGACTTGGGTACTTCATATCTCTATTTTTTTTTTCTTTTGAGGAGATGCTTTTATATCTTGAAGCGACAGATATGATTGTATGACTTAGTACAATAATTAAGGGGTTTTGTTAGGACTTGTTATGAAACTTAGATTCTCGAGATCATACACATCTTTTCTTTCTTAGTGCGTTATAACAATTTAAGGAGGAATGTGATGTTGAGTCAATAAAAAAAGGGGAAAGCGATGTAAATTTGTTTTCCATAAATATTACAATTATCTTTTCTGTTCGCAAATTTTAAAAAGTTCCGAGTTATAAGCTCATTGACATTTTGGTGCAGCTTCTGGTGAATCAATTGGAACCTCTAACTGAGCAACAGCTAGTGGGCATCTATAACTTGCAGCAGTCATCCCAACAAGCTGAGGATGCTTTGTCCCAAGGGATGGAGGCATTGCAACAATCGTTGGCTGAGACATTAGCCAATGGCTCGCCTAGTTCGTCAGGATCATCTGGGAATGTGGCAAACTATATGGGTCAAATGGCCATGGCCATGGGAAAATTAGGAACTCTTGAGGGTTTTCTTCGACAGGTGAATTTCTTGAGACTTGTTTATATGTCTGTACCAGTCTTTGTTTCACTTGCTTTCTGAATTAGGATTTGAAAATGGTGTTTGGAGTATACAAAGCAATAATATTACTCATTTTGTCCCAAAATGAGTGTTCAATTTCTCTATAAAAATTGCTCCAAAATAAGTGTCTATTTTCCTATTTAAGAAATAAGTTATGATTGAATTACCAACAATAAGTTAGAACCTTTGAGTTTGTTATAACAAGAGGACAAGAGTAATTCATGCATAAGTAACTTCTTAAATAGAAAAGAGGACACTTATTTTGGGACGGAAATAGTAATAATTTCTGTTCTTGTGCCGGTATGCTAATTAGAAAGAAGTTTAGACGTCTAGCTCTAGGCTATGGTTAGATATATTAATATTTTATATGCTGGTTTTCTGAGATTCATTTTATGTGCTCCCAACCCATGGCATAATTATGCCTAGACAGAAATGTTGCTCCGCTGTTATTGTTATATCATCATTGTATCTTCCTTTTGGCAATGATCAGGCTGACAATCTGCGCCAACAAACTCTTCAACAAATGCATCGTATATTGACGACCAGGCAATCAGCCCGTGCTCTCCTTGCGATAAATGATTATTTCAACAGGCTTCGCGCCCTGAGCTCTTTGTGGCTTGCTCGCCCCCGAGAATGAGGAACTTGACATGCTCCGGTTCATGAAGTTGACCAAAATACTGTAACACTCCCGAAGGAAACAAATTATGTGGTAGCTTTCACGTCTGTTGCATGCAGCAATACTAGTGATGCATTGAAATTTGTGGACAATGCTGTTGTTCAACTTCATGTGGTGCAGTAAGTGCACGTGTTGTAATTATAGGCGGCGGCGCCTCCATAGTGTTGTTGTAGCGTGACACGTGTTTACATAGGGGTTGTATGGTTATTATTTGTTTTTGTTTTTAAGTAGAACTATAGTGGCAATAATGTGATTGTGTTTGGTGGTTATTAGAACTGTGAAATCAAAATAGATGTGGTATTCACAACATAGGTAATACACTATCATATTGTATAAATGAGATTCAGGGTGATGCTTATCATTGATGTTTTTTCATCATATTTTTCTTTTTTGTCAATGTTATTGACATGAAATATTACACATTCTGGCAACAGTGCGCAGTCTCAAGTTACTGAACATGTTGGTTCTCTGGAGATGTCAAAAACTGATTCTGATTGCTGGGGATCTCAGCTGTGGCAGTAGCTTGGGGACCTATATCAGAACTCATCTCTCATCTGCATATGTTGTTCATGAGTTTCTTTAACTTTGAAACGTGTTGTCTTTATTTAATTTAATATAATTAATATTAATAATGTTTCGAATCAGTATGATAGATGAAAAGTCGTTATATTCAAAATTTCAATTAGAAAATCCCTTCTTTCCCACTCCACACCTCGGAACACAAGAATGACGCTTTCACATCTTCTTAACCTAAAAGTAATGAAATGGCTAGAAAGAATATGATTCCTTTTTCTTTTTATTAGGGCACTTTCGAAAACAGATCCGATGGAGACAAGATGGGATCTGTAGCTCGGAGGATTAGAGCGTGGCTATGAACCATGATGCCGGGGTTCAAATCCCTCCTAGCCCACAACCGGCCCAAACGAAGCCTCTGGATGTAGGAAAGCCAGGTTCGAGATTTTTGTTTCCTATCGGTTGAATTATATAACATGGATAGTTTTTCCCTTTGAACCTAAATAACTCACCCATATCGTCAATAAGGAGACTTGAACTTGAGATCTCAAAAGAAATTCAAAACGATTGAACCGATTGGCCCAACATGATTGGGTAGGTTCGAGATCCAAGTGACTTATTGAAAATACATTTTTTTTTTTTTGTAATCTCATGGACTTTCTTAACCTTCAATCTTTATGTTTTCTCTCCTGCTATCCTCTCTCGTCTCTTTCCTTGACCAGCCGCAGCATCTGCTTATCGCCGTCCGTCGCTGGTATTAGCTGCTACTGCAGGTCCGTACCACTCTCTCTCTCTTTCCGATTTGATTCTTCTCTTGCTGGACCTCTCCGAGAACAATTTTCGCAGTCCGTTCTCTTTCTTTATCTCACCCTTCAGGTTGCTGTTGTGGGCGCGATTGGGGTTCTCCATCTCTTCTTCTTATTCGCTTAATTTTGGATTTCTTGCTCACCATCTTGTTGACAGAGCTTGGAGTTGAGTTATCGTTTATCATTATCCATTCAATTTATTGTTCAGTTGTTTTTTCTCATCACTCTCTGGAGGCTCTCTCTTTAGGGTTGAACAAAATTTATAGTGAGGTGCTGTTTGATTTGAGGAAATTATACTCCAACAATGCCTAAATTTTGCCTATTATATCTAAATCTGAAACATCGGTTAGAACTATGATTTTCAGGGCCTATTGTGTGTGCAAGTGTCTTGCATCTATTTTAGAAGTAGCAAGAACATTTTTCTATCTTTTCATCTCTTTATATGTAGTATAATTGATCTCAGCTCTTGATTGCAGAGCTAAAATCGTTATTGCAAGACAAACAAATGCCGCATAGAACCCGACCTATGACAGCACTCTTGGTGTTTACTGGACTCAACTTCCTTTTAGTGCAGACAATTACTCCAGTCTATGACTATGTGTGTTTCCATCCCTACTGGGAAAGAAGGGTATGCCTGTTTTATTTTTCCTTTCTCTAATTGGAGTGCATGTTTTATTTTGTTGCTTTATATTTTTACTGCTTCTTGTCATTTTCTTTGTGTCAGTCGACAAAGTTATGACAGCTGAAAACAAATGGCATAATATTTGATCAAGCAACGCCATGTTATGGCTTTGCCAAAAGAAATCCAAATCAGTGGCATGTTAAGACAATGTCCATCCTTACATAGCATCTCTTCTCTCTCGATGATTTTCAGAATGTCTGAAAATGAAAATGCCCGTAAGACGGTGCTAGAGGTCTTTTATCTGAAAATGCCTTAATTTATCCTTTGAAATAATTCATTGTAGCGTTTCAGAAGTGCTCTTTTTATTTATGTATTTATTTAGGATTCTAATATGCCAACTGTGCTAAATAAGTGCATAAGCAATTCTCCGTGCTGAGAGATCAAGTGAGAATTTTGCACTTAATGTGATTGTTGAATTAGTGAAGTGCTGCTACTTCGTCAGCTATCTCTTTACCTTGCAGTTATATTCTCTTCACTTTACTACTATGTCAAGGCCACCCTTTTTCACGTTCTTTGTAGACTCCACTTGATCAGTTCTTCAGTTTTCTTGTTTGAAGTATGTCTACCTGTTACTAATTGTTTTTTGTGCCATGTTTTGCTCATTCTCTCGTTATATATATATTTTTATATTGCTTATATTTGGTTTGTTCCAGAGAGAACATCGTCGTCGGGAACGTGAAGCTGGTTTAGCAAAGGTTTCTTCGTCAACATAAAAGGGTCACTGAGGTAGACTCCTGGACAATTGATGTTTATGTTGTATGAGGTTGCAGATATTTGAGAAACAAGGGAAACAAAACGATAAGAAGTTATAAAAAACCTTTGGATTATCTGAATGATAAATTGCATAAATTAGATTGATATTGTTGTAGACTGTTCTCTAAAGATTTGCAAGAAGTCATCTTTATTTTTACTGTGAAAGTTGCTTCTTCTTCTACATTTTTGTGGGCTAATATATGAGGTACCTAATGAGTGAAAGGTCAATTTTGTGAGTGGGTGTAAACTTGTTTAGATATATTTATGACTGGGGGGAGGGGGGAATCCCATTTTGTCTTTAACATTTCAGCAGGTATATAACATAATATTTTCCTTTTCTGTTTCTTATGCAATTTAAAAAAAAAGCAACTTCTTGAATACCCTTTCAAATTCAAATATAATTTCAAAACAAAGCCCTTTTCGGATTTTCAACCACTATTCCCCACTTGCTTTTCTGGGAAATGTGAATTGATCCTTGTAATGTTGCCATGTATGGTTCAGGTTTGAGGCTGCTGTCTTTTGTTATTTTTGCTTTAGCCAACTGGCTATGCTTTTACTTGAAGCATGGTGAATACATACATACATACTGTACCCAATAGTGGTCCTGTTAATGGATATGGCAGTTATTATTTACATTTCAGCTTTTCGTAAAGTGGAATTAAAATGCGACCGGTAGTGGCAACACTATCATATTTAGCGTATTAGGCTGCCATTACTCATTGGTGATGAACCTACCAACCTTTGCTTCGGGGCTTCACGATCACCGGTGATGATGATGTTTCGAGAGTTGTGTTAGATTAGTAACAGTAAAGATGCATTAGTTTTTGCCAACATAAATGTGATTCGTGAGTAGATCGGATGTATTATGATTCGATTACTGTTAAGCGCCTGAATCTTTTTAACTCATCTGCTTTGTGTACTTTTGTGGGTGTGACTGTGAAGGCAAGGATGAGATATCATCAGCTGATCCGATATGTGTTGATGAAGAAAAGGTCACAGCTGGAACATGGGACAACCTTGCAGGTTACAATACTACTATTTAGTTACTTGTATTGTATCCATGTGGTGTCCAAAAAAGCAGATATTGTATAATAATTTGGGAATCCAGTCGTGTCATGGATGCACGGGTGGGCCTAAAGTGGGATGATGAATTGATGAGGTGATCAGATTTGCGATGTATGCGAAGGACCCGCAAAGCTATGGTTAGATGGATTCAGGATTTGTCCCGAAAGGCATGTGCTTCCTAAGCCATGTGCTCCTGTCCATGTCCCACTCCCACCCCTTCCTCTCCTTTGCACTCTTTTATTACCAACTATTTAGTTTTATTCTGTATCGTAAACACGACACGAAATTAGTGGGTTCGTGTTCATTGTTGTGTAAAATGTGTTGGATCGTGTTTATGTCAGTCATGTCGCATCAACACGGCTTGTATGGTTAGCGTGTTAAATGTGTTGAGTCGTGTTGTAGACATATAAACTTTAGCGCGATATGAATGTGACACGCATGCACGAATTGTCAACTCTACTACTGCTACTTATAGATGAATTAATATGCTCGGTGGTGTAGATACAAATTTATTCCTTCCCCTTTCCCCAAGCTTCCCACTTCCACCTTTCATTTCTCATCATCATCATCACTATATGGGTTCATTTATTGTGTTTTTTACTTCTTCTTGATGGTTGGATTCAAATTCCAATTCCCAATGGATCTTGATTCAATGCATTTTGACTCATCTCTCTCTATACGTGTATACAATGTTTTGGAATTGTCATTTGTTAATGATTAGCACTTACTTTAACTAGATTATGCGACATATTCATTTACTAAGTTGATTATTGGAACCCGTTTATAATGTTAGAAAACTCCACTTTTGAATGCTTCAAGCACCTCAACTGTTCTAAAGCATCTTTTAGCTTAAAATTTATACAGTTTTCGAAACCTCAACTATGATTTATTGACTAAGACTCTAAGCTACGACGCAAAATAAATAAATACGGGTGGACGCTCTGTGCCTACAAATTCATTGGAATGAGTATGAGTGTTAGTTAATATATATAAAAACATTACGAGAGACTGAGTCGAATTTATTGGGGTTGGTCTGAACCGGTTTTTTTGAACCAACAGCTTGCTTCAACGGTAAATTCTGGGCGTGCGCAAGGACCACTACTGGCTCAGATGATGGACATTGAATCCGAAAAGAGCTGTAGCCGTTGATACAGAGGACCCCACAACATGGGTCCCACTGCCCGCTTAATAACCATTCGATTTTCATTTTTGTACTTAAAAAGAGTAAGTAAAACAAAAAAATTATCTAATCAGCTCACTAAATGCATAATTATGGTCCAATCTAATCATAAACAAATCTTGGTCCCACCCACGCTGGTGCATCTTAAACGCGTACACAGCATATAATTCTCAATTAATGTTTTTAATTGACCACAGCTTTAAATAAACCCCCGCCTAAACCCCTCCTTAATCACACCTTTCTCTCTCCTCTTTTCTTCTTCTTCTTCTTCTACTTCGTCTCAGACACAGAGAGAGCATTCACATTTGTCATTTTATCAACTCCTCAAATTCTCTCTGTATTATCGTTCTCGTGATTTCTAGGGTTTACGGGAAGCTTGTATGAGCTGAGTAGCGCCAGATCTCGGATGGCCAGCAACTACATTAGCAACGGCGAGTCTCCGGCCTCGCTCACCTCCTCGGCTTCCTTCAGGTCTCGCAAGAAGCCTACCGCCGCTGCCATTTCACGAGCCGCTTCCGAGGTTGATGACATCATCACCCTCCTCCACGGCTCCGATCCAGTCCGTGTCGAGCTCAATCGCCTCGACAACGACCTCCGAGGTCATTAATTTTCTGTTTGTCCTCTATTCTCTTGTTGCTTCTGTTTCAGCTCCACTGTAATTTTCTCTTGATTTGAAAATCAGGTTTGAGCTCGCCTTCTTGCCTACAAGTTAGCCAAAGAGAAATGCTGCATCATGTCTTATAGATTCTGTTTGCGGATTGTAATATTAGAAGTTAATTGGAGTCTTGGTTGACCTTTTTTTCTATTATTGCCTAATCACTTTTTGAGAAAACTTCTTTCTAATTGTTTGATCAGGTTCTGATTTGTTGGGTGTGATTTAGAATCTTTCTGATGGCATAATTTATGATACAATTGCAGTGTTATTTTTTTTATGTGATAATTTTCCCATAACACATTAAATATATATAGTTTATGCACAATGTATTCAAGATTGAGATCTTTATTTTTTAGGCTCATCTTATAAAGTTTATTTACTCTAAAACAATACTCGTCTGGAAATTTTGGAAGAAGGGTCATTGTTACAAAAACAGTTGAAAGAGAATATTCCGGCTATGAAGTTTTTTTTTTCTCTTCAGCTCCTCTTTATAACCAATTGACATTTTCCGGTGAGGTTTTATCAAATTATATGATGTCCGCGTTTGATTTTCCGTGTATTTGGTTCAGTTTCTGCATGGCAAAAAGGAGTACCTAACCAATACTTTATGTAGTTCATAGTACTATTTTCCATCATAATAGAAACAAAGTTCAATTAATGCACAGAGCGTGGAGTAGTCTTTTCAATTGGGTAAAATGATTCAAAACTCTGGCGTCATGTGAATTTGATTGGATATCTTGTGTATTATGACTACAGATAAAGATAGGGAACTTGGTGATGCACTTGCAGAAATCAAGTCCTTGAGGAATTCAGAACGTCTGAAAGAGAAGGCTGTTGAAGAGGTATGACTTGTTAAATATCAACTCAAAAGTTTGTTTGCTTATATAGGATCATCAATGGTGTGGTATGTTGAATAGAGATGAGTTTGTAACTCTCGTTCGTGCCACTACTACACTTTCTTCAATGATAATAACTCCAAGCCAAGTAGCATAGTTGAAGTAGTGCTATTGTACAATTAGATATAGATGCCCTCATTTTTGACATTATATGGTCAACAGTGATTTGCTTATATTGGAAATAATTTAAGCAAAAATGTGAAGAGAAAAAAAAACACTTATTTTTATGTCACTCATGTCCATGAACTTAGATGCCATCAAATACATGGCTTCAGTGTTACTTGATGTCCTTGAAGCTATTTTATGCCTTGCTGCACAGATTGAACCTTTAACATCTAGCATCATCTCTTTAAATCCATTGTTTAGATAAGATTTATTTTTTCAACTTCATGTACCTTTTGTTATTTTTATGAGGAAGCATTTTTAATATAATTTTGAAAATAATTTTACAGATCAAACAGTGATATAAAGTTAGAGGACATGCACTGATTGATTGACATTCTATCATATTATGTTGAAAATTTTGTGAACTATACACTTCAGTCTTGAGTTAAATCTTTTCAACACTGTCGGGTGATCTAAAAGTATGTTAGGTTCTTTATATAGCTGATCAAAATTATTTGTTATTGAACTGGAAGTGCAAAGGATACTTTCATTTTTTACCAACTCACTGTGGCTGCCTTTTACTTTTCTTGTCTTTTCCCCCCAACCTTTACATTATTTTTCATGATAATTGCAGCTCACAGATGAGCTAAACAAAGTGGATGGAAAACTTAAAGCAACTGAAGCTCTCTTGGAAAGCAAGGTAGAAATTGTCCCCGTTGGGTGATTTAGGTTTTTTTTTTTTTTTTTTTCTGTAGCCACCTGGGGAGTCGTTTTGTGTTTGCAATAACGATTTATTGTGATTTCCAGAACCTTGAAGTTAAGAAGATAAATGACGAGAAAAAAGCAGCATTGGCTGCACAATTTGCTGCAGAAGCCACTCTTAGAAGAGTCCATGCGGCCCAGAAAGATGATGAAATGCCTCCAATTGAGGCCATCATTGCTCCATTGGAGGCAGAGCTTAAGATGGCCAGGCTGGAGGTAAATTTTAAAACTTTACTTGGCAATGTTTAAGTTCCTTCAATAGTAATTATTGCTCTCATACTCATAGATACTTAGATCACATTTCCTTGATTCCACTAATTGTAAGATTTAGAATCCTACGTGTGGATTGGAGATATGAAACATTGACATGGGCGTAATGTTTTCTGTATGATCAAGAGTTCTGAAGGTTGATAGTTTCTACATATGGGTGTTGCTTGGTTTGTCAGGCTGCAAAATTGCAGGATGATAATAGAGCACTTGACAGGCTTACTAAATCTAAGGAGGCTGCTCTACTTGAGGCTGAGAGAACTGTTCAGATGGCTTTGATAAAGGCGTCCTTGGTTGATGATCTGCAAAACAAGAACCAAGATTTAACGAAGCAGATTGAAATATGCCAGGTTTGTCTGTCTTCTAAATAATCAATGAAAATGTTGGCGTGTACCTTGGGCCAACAGTGAGGAGCTCTGTTTGACATACCTTTCTCACATATCAGGAAGAGAACAAGATTCTGGACAAGATGCATCGTCAAAAGGTTGCTGAAGTTGAAAAGCTTACTCAAACTGTTCGTGAGCTTGAGGAGGCTGTTTTAGCTGGTGGGGCAGCTGCCAATGCCGTGCGTGATTTCCAGCGAAAAGTGCAAGAGATGAATGTAATAAATGTTATTCTAGTCTGACTTTAAACTATACTTGCCCTTAAACTGCTGCTGACTTTCAAAGCTTGAATAGGAGGAGAAAAAAACATTGGAACGGGAGGTAGCTCGTGCGAAGGTTACTGCAAATCGAGTTGCCACTGTAGTTGCAAATGAGTGGAAAGATGGCAATGACAAAGTTATGCCTGTAAAGCAATGGTTGGAAGAAAGGAGATTTTTTCAGGCATGTTATGACTTATCAGCAACTTTATTGTATCAATTCACTGAAAAGTTTGCTGATCTATCATTAGGTAGTATCAGTCATAACATAAGTTTAAACTAATTGGATCCCTGGTGGATTCTTTATTAATTTAGCTTTGTTCTTAGTTTGTTTATATTCATATGTTGCTATTATGCCGTATTGAGTGTATAAATGGAATCAAAATTGTGGAAACGCTACTGTTGGAAATAGCCTCTTGGTATACATTTTGTATACAGAGTTTAATTAGTTTTCCGTGTTATTTTCTAGGGAGAAATGCAACAGCTTCGTGATAAGTTAGCAGTAGCTGAGCGCACAGCAAAGGCAGAAGCACAAATGAAAGTAGGTTTACCTATTTAGTGTCATTCCCTGCTATTGTTGCCTGTTTAATGACTGATACTAAATACCCGTACATTGATTTTTGTAGGAAAAATTCCAATTAAGGTTCAAGGTTCTGGAGGACCGCCTTAAAGGATCTATTGGTAATTCCCGTGGTGCCATAGAAGGAAGATGTATTAGTAATGGACCTGCAAGGCGCCAGTCTCTTGGTGGAGCAGAGAATTTCTCCACATTATCATCTAATGGCTACCTTTCAAGGAGAGCACCGCAATCTGGTTCCCTTCGGTCCAACAATGCTAGCGCATTATTAAAGCATACCAAGATGTCATCGAGATCATTTGATGGGGGCAGTAGATCACTAGATAGAGGGAAAATGATATCTAGTGCTGTTGAGAAAAATATTGCAGCCATTGGTATCACTGATCAGACCGTTCGTGGTGAGGCATTTGTTCCGCGCGAGGAGTGCACAGATGGGCCTCCAACAGACAAAACAAAATCTGAAAATGAAGATTATGTTTCCGGTATGGTGTATGATATGATACAGAAAGAAGTTATAGCACTGAGAAAAGCTTGCCATGAAAAAGATCAAAGCCTCAAGGACAAGGACGACGCCATTGAGGTTTGACAGTCTGGCTTCTTGTTCGTCTTCCATTATTTTTTTGTTAGGAGGTGGACAAACTTGTCTGTGTATTTGATTATCTCAACCATTCGACTTTCTCTTTGCTTGTAATTTATTATGCTAATTTGCAATTTAAGCAGATGTTGGCCAAGAAGGTGGATACTTTGAACAAAGCCATGGATGTTGAGGCCAAAAAAATGCGCAGAGAAGTAGCTTCCATGGAAAAGGAGGTAGCTGCAATGCGCGTTTGCAAAGACCATGATCAGCGGACACGGCGTATCAGCGCTCCCAGGGGGGCAGTAACTCTCTCACTTTCTGCTAGGTGAAGTTTCTTTACTTACGTACAATTCAGCCTGTAACACATTGGAATTGGGTGTGCTATGTGCTATTATCTGCATCATGCTTTGCATTTTCTTTGGGGATATGGCGGAAGCCGGGAGGGGATTGGACAAAAGAAATTCAAGTTTGCTTAGATAGAAGGTAGTAATAATCGGATAAGTAAATGCTAGGACTTCATTAAGATATGAAAGCATGCGGTGTGGAATATGGTTCGTAGTTATATATATATATGATTAGTTCATTGTAGTAAGTTCTATATGCTTCCAGTAGTCTCAGCTTTTCTGTGAGAACTGGGTTAGATGGTGAAGCTGAAAACGGACTGGCTGTGTCTAAACGGGCATATCGGGTTATGTTGAAAACTGATCGTTCCTGGTGGAAAATTCACATACTTGTTGTATTAAACATACCTCGCTGCTCTGCGTATACTAAATAGGTTTTGGTTTGTCTTTCAGGAATGGACGGAACTGATAGTGAACTAATGCGGTTTTGGTGGATGATCTTTCTGCTCAACAATCAATAGCTATTGTGTATGGCCCTTATTGTGATATTGTTTACTCACACCCTATTTCCCACTTATTCTCTTCCTCAACCTGATTGCCTAATTGTAAAGAACTGACTTTAGGTTACACATAACGTATCCAGTCTTGTATATCAATGTCATTACACTATTATAAATGTTCAGAATTTGGTCTAGTGTGTCAGAAAGTTGAAGAATTTTGTGGTGGATATTTTGGAGGTAGAAAGGAAACTTTCTATCTCCTACTTATTTGGTTTTTCCTAAATTAAATATACTGCAGAGTTTGTCATGTTTCTTAGTTATGTTGGTTGGGACTTGGGAAGGTTACATTAACAATATTATTTGCAAATAAAGACCTGACAAGCTCTCCGTACATGAGAATTTAGAATGATATACATTATAATTCATGAATAAAATAGCTTATTATGGAGCGGACAAATGTGCCGGTTTTCTTTAAATTTTGTGTTGACTGATGACTTTAAAAACATAACACAATTAGTAATGATGCAAGTTATATAAACGTTTTGTAACTTGTTAAAACGGTCAAAACCTCATATAGTTATGTGCTTGATGAGAAAGTTTTTATATAAAAATATTCAATTATTATACAATAGTGTTTGTTGTGTTGAGTGTGGATCGATCCTGAGACCTCATCCCATTCACACAGCTAAAATAACCAACTGCGCCACCCTTAGTGGTTGCAATTATTCATTTCTAAAAATGTTTAAATTATGTACTATAGTACACTTTATTCATTCAAAAAATCTACATCAACATTATTATGCCACATAAGCACTATTTTATGGTTAAAAAACAATTAAGAGGGTGTCTGGATTAGCTCATGAGCTGGTCAGACAAGCTCAATAGCACAAAATAGCTCTTTTCAGTGTTTGGTTACGTCTAATACAGTTCATGAACACTTGCTGATGAGCTAAAATAAAAGAGCTGGTACCCCTAGCTTCTGGTTTTTCAGCTCATAAACAGTTAGAGGGTGTTTGGGTTAACTTCTCAAAAATAGCTCTTATTCATAAAAAGTTCAGTAGCAGTTTTGTGCTTCAACTCTTTTTAAAAAGAAGCCGTTTAATTGTTTGGATAAAAATGCTGATAAGAAATAGTAATACTTAATTGATGTTCTATGAATTATAGTTAAAAAAGACAAACA
>JAYMTF010001756.1:0-21460 GCA_036897485.1 Pelargonium nanum | reverse complement strand
TCTAGATACCCTGATGGTAGTACTCTCATACGAGAGATACGACCACTTCGATACAATAGCTCTAGCCACCGCCCAGAAGCTGCAACCGCAGCCGCAGCTTCTATCTGTCAAGCCGCCGCCGCCTTGCTAGGGTTGGAGAGCGGCTCAAACTGCTGATCCCTCGTTATCTTTTTTGTTCTTGCCTACCCTACCATTCTTAAACTTTAAGAAATAATTTATGAATTTCAGATAAATGTAGACAATGTCTATGCTAATATTGGAAAATGTTGCACTCTCTTACAGTTTTTGTTGTCAAGACTTGGATCATTGAGTTGATGTGATTTCACTTCCACCTTCATATGTACCTCAATATCTTATAATTCGAAATTTTTAGTCACATTTTCAATAATTTTTCTTCGATAAGTTTGACTTGTGCACAATCAATTGTCTTTTAAAGTGGAACCTACTCCCCCTCGCGCATGAGACTCGCGTTTTTTTTCTTCCGTAAAGTCAACACGTACACTTGGTGGTTTTTGATGTTCATAAATTAAAGTTGACAATATGAATTCAAAATTGTCGACACTTATAAACAACTTCGACTTCTTGTCGATCGTCCTGACCAATTTTGGGGTCATATTGAATACGATTTATTTTATACGAATCAGATTAGATTGAACAACTCCGCTCATATTACACTAAAATTACAAACTCGATTTGAACGTACCAGAACAATTTTCAGATCAGATATAAATTAATATTTGTCCATTCGGAACTTTAAAAACTAACCCAAAATTTGAATTATCACACCTCGTATGAATTACAATATAACATTAGAATTTTTTGTTTGAAAGGTATAATTGCCTTTTGGTAAGGGTGTTCTTCGGTCTGTGAGGTTGAGGCTATGACGGTTAGAGAAGCGGTTTCATGGCTTGTTGACCGGGGTTGAGATCTGGTTATCTTTGAGTCTGATTCGCAACCCGTTATTTATGCACTCTAAACTGCAGGGGAGGTTTCCTGTTCCTTTGATCCGATCATTCATGATATTTTGCCTATCGGGTCCCAGTTTAATAATTTAGAATTTTGTTTTTCGAGTCGATTTGCGAACCGGGTGGCCCATGCACAAGCTAAGTGTTCGGTCTCTTTGTCAGACGTAGTCGATTGAATTGGTTTTCAGTCCCAAGGATTTTGTAATTACTCTTCTTGAGTACGATATAGCTTAATAAATTGAATTAGTTTTGATAAAAAAAAATTTATTTTATTTTTTTTTTCTATTGAAAAAAATGAAAATCTTGTTTCGCAATCCAAACAGACCCCAATTCGCTGAATAAATTCTCTGCATCTTCTCGATTTTCCTCTCTCGACCTCCAAAAACAATCCAACCAGTCTCTCACTCTCTCTTCGCAATCTACAACAAACCCTAATTCTCTCCGATTTCACCTCAGTTTCTCACTCTCAATTCAATCGTTTCTCATCATGATTCCGTTCTCATCGCTCTCCGCCAACCAGATTCGGTTCCTTCTGCAGAGCCTCAACGACTCCAACTTCGACTCCGTTCTTCGCGAGCTCTGTCAGGTACTGCGTCTGAGCTGATTTTTGCAATTTCTTCGTTTTTAGCTCACGCTAGTTCGTTCTGTTGGCCTTGATCTGCTCATCAGTTGTTAATTTTTGTTGTGGCTATGGATTTGGCTTTGTTTGGTTGGCGAGAAAATGTAGAGGAAGAGCAGAGCTTGTGATTTCATTTCCGGAAGTTTCAGTGCTTTTGAAATTAGCTTACTCATGCGTGCAATTGTTGTTTTGATTAGTTGTGTGGTTATTTCTGCCTGAAACTGTTGATGTTATGTTTGGGTGTGGCTCTGGTTCTGGTTTTGTTTGGTTGGCGAGAAGATGCTGAGGAAAAGAAGAGTTCGGAGTTTTGTGATTCTGTTTTTAGGTGCTTGTGAATTTAGCTAATGGAGGCGTATTATTGTTGTTTTGATTAGTTTTGTGGTCATTTCTGCTGAATTTTGTTGTTTTTACAAGTTCTTAAGTTTTGGTGTGGCTTCTGATTTTGTTTGGTTGGCGAGAGAATGTGTAGGAAGAGCAGAGTGCATTGTTGTGTGATTCTGTCACCAGAGAGTTTCAGTGATTGTGAAATTAGCTAATGGAGGCGTGTGGTTATTTATTTATATTAGTTTTGTGGCTTTGTCTGTTGGAAATGGTTAAGGAAATTTTGTTATTGTTAGTTCTTGATTTTTGGTGTGGCAATGGTTCTGGCTTTTTCTTGGTTGGCTATAAAATGTAGAGGAAGAGAAGTGTTAGGAGTTTTGTGATTATGTTTCCTGAGAGTTTCAGTGCTTGTGAAATTAGCTAATGGAGGGGTGTAAATGTTGTTTTGACTAGTTTTGTGGTTATTTCTGCCATAAATGGTAGTTTTATGGATTTCTTCGTTGACAGATGCTATGGGAATTCTTGTTTTGTTCACTGAAATTGTTTTGGTTATGGTTACTGCATGGCCTTGTCAAGTATTGCTGATTTGAGCTGAGTGAAATTTTGTATATTTTGTTGGTGTTGATTATTGCTTCCCTTGGTAGCTTAGACAATGTAGGAGGAGGAAATTCTCAGTATCAAAATTGGACATTTTCTGATCATAGTGAATTGAATTGGTTTTAATTCAGTTCTTCTCTTTAAGTTTGTATGGTGGTCGTGTTGATGATTTGGAATGAATTTAGGAGTGAGATGGGGCTGGAAGTTATGAAGATAAATTATCTTGCTGTTGCGGCTCTATGATATTGGTTACTGAATCTTTAATAAAATGAGACAGAGTTGTTATGCTGAACGCCCCTTTCATTGTCAATAACATCAGCCTGACATTTAGTGTCAAGTGGTTGTTGCATCTCACATATCACATTTCATTAATAAGCAATAAGCATGTTTAAAATCTAAAGGCTATCATGGCTATTTGGGAGTATACTATTTCAGCAGAGGAGATATTTTTGGTATAAATGCCCAGAAGTTTCTGTATTTGCCTAATGCTTTCTATTGATTTAACTGATGTTTCTGAAAAAACAGTTTGTGTTCCATTTGTCTTGTTTCCATACCAGCTACTGACACGATTTTCTGTCTTTGTGAAAGTTTCTTGAATATGGAAGCGAGGGAAGCATTTTGCTGCTCCGGACTTGCTTGGATCATATGAACTTTCATGGTAGTGACCTGCATAACGTGAAACTGAAGCCTGATCTCCTAGCTGCAATCTTAAGATATTTGTTGGATCTGCCAAACTTCAGTACTGTGCTTTGTGAAGCCTTGAGAAGCAACTCGATAAGTGAGAAGTTTATTGGGGAGCTGTGCAATGCATTACACTTGTCAGTGTTTGAGAAAATTGCTGTTGGTCTTGCTCTGTCAGACTCTGAGGATTATGACATCAGAAAAAGCGGTGGGTATCTAAAGATAATTTTTCCTGTGTATTACTCTGCTGGGATTATTTCATTTTGCTTGGTAATGCTTGCATCTTTGTTGCTTGTAGTGTTGTGACCGATAATTGATTTTTTCTTAGGGCAAAGTTTTTGCATCGGCCAGATTGAGGAGTTGTGTGAAAACCCTGTTTCTGTTGATTCCGCTGAACAAATTCAGAACATTATTTTGTTCCTTTATCAGTCAGAAGGCCTTGCCAAGCATGTTGATTCCTTCATGCAAATGCTATCTCTTATTGAACCAAAAGAGAAAACGCAGTTTATATTAGCTCCATTGCTTCCAGATGATGCATGTGAAGCCAGATTTTCAAGGTTCTCACCCTTCTTTGATTACGCTCTTGCTATTTAAAAAATATTCTGATGGAGTTAATTTCTCAACATATTAAAATTGTTTTTATTTTTATTTTGGTCGCAGGAATTTGGATTTATTTCACGGTTGCAGTGAGAATGAATTTGATGCTATTCTCGCAGAAATGGAAAATGAAACAAGTATGGCTGATATTATGATGGAAATGGGCTATGGATGCACACTGAACTCTTTGCGTTGCAAAGAGCTGCTGTCACTTTTCTTACCTCTGTCTGAAGCCACTATTGCTAGAATACTTAGCACAATTGTCCGCACCCATGCTGGTCTCGAGGACAATCAAAATTCATATTCAACATTCTGCTCTGCCATTGGTAGCACTACCACTTTTGATTCATCATGCCCGAATTCTTGGAATGTTGAAGTTCTTGTAGAATCAATTAAGCAACTTGTAAGTACTTTCAGCTATTTTCAGTCTCTCTTGTTTTTCTCTATGCTTTTTTTTAATGATAGCTTGACAAAGAAAAGTGAAAGTTGATATGTATAATGACCATTAAAATTGCAGGCTCCTGGAACCAATTGGATGCTTGTTATGGAATATTTAGACCATGAGGGTTGCTACTTCCCAAATGAGGCTGCATTTTCACTTTTCATGTCCATATATGCCCAAGCTTGTCAGGTAGCTTATTGCTGCATTGAAATTTGACAGCAGGTCATTTAAGTTTCTCAATTAGCACTTAATCTGTAAAATTTTTTACTTGCAGGATCCTTTTCCTCTCCATACCATATGCGGGTCTGTATGGAAGAATGTTGAAGGCCAGTTATCTTTTCTAAGATATGCTGTGTCAGCCCCACCAGTAGTCTTTAACTTCGCGCATTCTGCCAGAAAACTAGTATGGCTTCTTTGACATTCATGCTTCTTTTGTTATTTTTCCATTCTTTTTATGAACAATCAGTATAACGTATCATATCAATGTAGGCATATGCAGATGCAATGAATAGTCATGAGCTTCCACCTGGACTAGCAAACGAAGCATGGTTCTCTCTGGACCTCCTGGAGTTGTTATGCCAATTAGCTGAAAGGGGTCATGCCGGTTCAGTACGGCACATGCTTGAGTTTCCTGTTAAACATTGCCCTGAAATCTTACTTCTTGGGCTTGCACAAATTAATGTATTGCTCATTCTAACTCTGTTTACAAAGTTGCTGCATTTTGTCTTTTATGTAGTGACATAATTGTGAGGGTTAATTCTCCACCATCCTTGCAGACTGCTTATAATTTCATCCAGAATGAAGTCTCTTCTGCTGTTTTCCCCATGATAGTTGGTAGTTCCTCGGGGCTTCGTGTGCTTCTTCACCTTTGGAATTGTAACCCCAAGCTTGTACTGCGAGGATTTGTAGACATGATCAAAACTGATCAAAGCAACTCGTTGAGAATTTTGGATGTATGCCAAGAACTTAAGGTAAAACCTAAATTGATGTGTTTGGTTCCTGTTCCTGTTATATTACTATTTGCATTATTTATTGATCCCTTATTCCACCTGCATGTAGTGCTATCATCGTTTTTCTGATTTTAGTGCTTAATGCTATATTTTTCATGTCATAGATTCTTTCATCTCTGCTGGATCAAATTCCATTTTCATTAAGTATTCGGCTGGCGGCCCTTGCTTCTCAGAAAGAATACATAAATCTTGAAAGATGGTTGAATGATAATTTAAGCACATACAAAGATATTTTCCTAAAGGTTTGTATCTTAATTTTTTGTCAGACTGGGTCCATTGTTACTATTATAATATATGATTTTTGTCCTTTAGATTAATTAAACAGATTAAAAGTAGTGTTCATGATATTCATTCTGTTTAATATCAGGAGTGCATCAAGTTTTTAAAGGAGATTTCAAACGATGCAGCTGACAACATATCTGCTAATATGTTGCAACATTCGGGTGCAAATGTGAATTTATACGCAGAGACAAGTTCAACCTTTTTCAAGGTTCTTCTGCTATTTTGAGTTTATTGTCTATTTCCAATCTGTCATCTATGGTTTCCTATTTTTTAACTTAATTGAACTATTCAGGTACTTCAAGCTAATGCAGAAGAGGCCGCCTCGGACCAACTTTCTGAAGAATTGAAACGATTGCATAGGCCTTCTATGCATGTTCATCCTAGACTGCAGAATGCTGGTGCTACAGAGTCGTTAACGTCTGATGGGGATGCTGAAGGTGTAGATGTAGAAGCGAACTCTTATTTTCAAAATGTATTTAATGGTCAGGTGTCTGTTGATGCAACAGTTCAAATGCTTGCTCGCTTCAAGGACTCTACGGAGAGAAGGTTAATTCTTTTCTTGGGAAATTAAATAATATTAAATGTTCCGTTTCTATGATAATAATAATAATAATATTATTATTATTAAAATGTTGTTTTATATTATTCTAAATTATCACAATTTGTCTTGCATATAAAATTTTGTTCCTATGTCTTCAAATTTCACTGTTTTCTTGTGGATAGGTATCTAACTTATTTGCTCATTGTGATGCTTTTGTTTAACTTGTTTTCTTGTAATGTTCTTATTTTCTACATGTGGATTTAAAAAAAAAAAAGTTTGGAAGCCTATGATCTGTATCTACTTCCCCCCATAAAATTCAGCACTTTTGGGATTTATTGGTTGGTACTGATTTAGATTTATCATTACATTTCAGCTGTGTAGTTATCTGATAGCAGAATTTGTGTCTAATGAAATTGACTTATCAAGTCAAGTCTTATTTTTGTAGTCCTGGTACCAAAGAATGTTCCATTGCCTTATGCTATCTGGTTTTACTTGGAAATAATATTTGAATTGTTGACTTGTACAAAATGGCAGGGAGCAATTAATTTTTGAGTGCATGATACAAAATCTATTTGAGGAATACAAGTTCTTTCCTAGGTATCCTGAAATGCAGCTCAAGATTGCAGCAACTCTTGTAGGTATGGTTACGGTATTATAATTTTCCTGTTATGGGTATCTTCAACTAACATTGTCAAATGAACCTGCCTCTTCTTAAGTGGTCTACTCCTTAGCTGTTGGTTAAGATAAGAGCTTTTCTGAAGAAGAAAAATGGTAGGTCGCACCATTATGACCTCAATTTTTTGTGCTGGAGGATGCTGCTTCTCTCACAACGCATGTGGCAGGAGCTCAAACAATTTTTTGTGCTCAATGATTTCACTAATCACATCTTATATATTTTAGTTTAATTTTCTTACATGTATACTTTTTTGAAAGTCAACCTTTATGATCTCTCGATGAGAGTCTCTCGTCCCTTACCACTGACTGCCTTTGGATATGATTGATTGCCTTGCACTTTTAAATTTTCAAATACTTCAATGGTATTAGTATGAATAAGGGAGTGCTCACATCTGGTGCAATCTTATTGCCTTGTTCTACTGCATCATGCTATTTGATACTCAAATGCCTCTGTAAGCCTAGAGTAGTAACTAGTAAGGTGGTCATAAGCTGCAGAAGGAAATGTGTGTTCCTGATTTTTAATTTTTGTTGTTGTTGTTGTTGCAAATGTGACAAGGTTTGTTTCGATTTTGCAGGTTCCTTAATAAAGCATCAGCTTGTAACACACCTGACACTTGGTACCGCTTTACGTAGTGTGTTGGATGCATTGCGCAGACCCGCAGATTCCAAAGTTAGTATAACTCCTAGTTTTTGTCTTAGTCTATTACGAGTATAAATTGTTTGACATGGTTGATGGCCTTTGTAGATATTTACTTTTGGAACCAAGGCATTGGAGCAGTTTTTGGATCGTTTGGTTGAGTGGCCTCTATATTGCAATCACCTTTTACAAATATCTCATTTGCGTGGTACTCATCCTGAGCTTGTTGCATTCATCGAGCGTGCTCTTGCTAAGATTTCATCTGGCCACTCGGAATCAAATGGAGTCAACAGTGCCTCTACCGATCCCCACAACGGTTCTAACCTGGCTTCTTTGGAGAATGTGGAGGTATGGTTTATTGGTGTGTTTAATTTTGGTTCATAAATATGGAACTAGCAAAAACTTTCGTCTCAGAGTAAGACTACGGAATATTTCTTTATGTTGTGCTGGTTTTTACCGAACTGAAGTGATGCAGAATTCTTCTCTTGTTTGGTGGTTTATTAAAGTTCTGTGGAAACTGTGCAGGTTCCTGATTCCTCATGGCAATTATTGGGATCTAGAGCCACACAAACTGTGCAGCAACTTTCTTCTCCACTTCAGATGCAACAGAGACATCAAAGTTTTCTTGGAGACAGGCAGAAGCCATCTGTGACTTCAGTTAACTACACGAAACCTCTTTTACCACCCTCAGCGCACTCGAGTGTTCCCACAAGTGATGCTACCAGTGGCCAAAAAGTATTCCTTGTTCCATATAGATATTTTTTTCTTTTACAAAGTTTCCTCATAATTTAAATTTTCTTCTTTTCTGATCCGCTTGTGCAGTTGACTGCATCTTCAGTGCAAACAGTGTCACTGCAGAATGTATCAGGTGTTCCAGCATCCCTATCCACATCACCTGGTTTTCTTCATTCATCCCGAGGAGTCACTTCAACTAGTATGTAATTATTGCATTTTCTAAGTACCTGCTGGTGTAAATCTGGATGCCAGATCAATACTCCAAAACCAAGCCATATTCTTGTATCTAATTCCTAAAATGTTCCATTTCTGTAGGCATGCTTAGACCGTCTTCATATAATACGGGTTTTGGTTCTGCCTTGAATATTGAAACACTTGTTGCTGCAGCAGAGAGAAGGGATGCTCAGATTGAGGTATCTTACTGTTTGCTTTTAATTGTATGTTAATGTTCCTTATAGGGAGAGAATGTGTTTTAGTAGAGATGTTGAGATAATCTCCATTATGTACAATTCTATTTAAGCACTAGGTTTATCTGTCAGTATTTAGATTTTTTTTTTCTTTTCACAGTTCTCATGCATGTTGTTTGCTCATAGTTCTTACATCACTTTGATAGCATTTAAGACATTCGTCTTATCTCTTCCTCTTGGTGATTTTTTTTGCTATCCATTTTTGATAGATGATAGTTTCTGGGTTCAGGGCCAGTTTGAGAATAAAATGGCAGTAACTCTAGATACTGTTTCTTGAAAGCCATGTATTGGTTCCTGATTTAAGGTGTAATATTTGATGGTCCTGCTTTGAGCACTATATGATGTTTCTGTTCTCTCTTGAATACAGGCTCCTCCATCAGATATCCAAGACAAGATATTATTTATGATCAATAATATTTCAACCTCAAACCTTGATTCTAAGGCAAAGGAGTTCACTGAGGTTCTGTCTGAACAATATTATCCGTGGTTTGCACAGTACATGGTGATGAAAAGGTTCAGAAAATTTCCCCACTTTTTGCTTTCTGTCTCAGCATACATAATAATTCGTTAACTTTTGGCTTCATTGTGTTGTTTTGTTTTTCTGACTTGATTGCTAAATTATTGACTTAATTTACTTGTCAGAGCAAGCATTGAACCCAATTTCCATGATCTTTACTTAAAATTTCTTGACAAAGTTAATTCAAAAACATTGAATAAGGAGATTGTTAAAGCTGCATATGAGAATTGCAAGGTCTGTACTCTGAATTCTGTATAATGCTTTGTTTTGTCTGTCATGTTTTGAAGTGAATGACTTGAAAATACACATTTCAGGTTCTTTTGAAATCCGAGCTTATAAAATCAAGTTCTGAGGAGCGCTCCTTGCTGAAAAATCTAGGTAGCTGGCTTGGGAAGTTTACTATTGGCCGAAATCAAGTGCTCAGGGCTCGAGAAATAGATCCTAAATCTTTGATAATTGAGGTACTTGTGATGTAAATAGCGGCTAACATATGTTGATTGTCTGTCTTCATTAAATCATTTAAACTCTTACGTCTTTTATCCTCCAAAATAAGTTCTTAAAAACTGAAGGTGCAGAAAGTTTACTGTTCAGCTGGAAAATAGATGTGGTCATAAATATTTAACTGGTGATTCAGTTAATACTGACCATTTTCATTTTATTCTTGCACCAGTTTAGTAGGTTAGCCAAATTTATTTGTATACATTGTAATTTTGATTTGAATGGCAAATTAGCAATAGCTGTGTTTCTAAAATGGTTCTTGAAATAAATACTTCAATTTGGTGATCAAACCTATATTAGTAATAACAACAATTTCCTTACTTCATTGGGGTTAGGAAACCTTTTTTTCTTTTCTTATTGTCGATCACAGACAGAAGCTTAAAAAAGAGCAGAGAAGGATTCCAATTTCTTAATGAGGGACAAGGGTTCTGATCCTATTTTTTTAATGGAAAATTCGTTCAATAGGAATATTTTTTTTTCAAACTTTAGCTTAACTGTTTTGTCTTGTCTGCAAATCTAAGAATAACACATGTCACATGGCATCCAATCTTATGTTTGGCATTGATACTCCATGATACTTTAATATGCTCTCTGCTGTTTATTATTTTTTTGAGCTGTGTTTCTACATTGGAGCAGGCATATGAAAAGGGACTGATGATTGCAGTTATTCCATTTACCTCAAAGGTATGTCTGTTCTGTTACTTTGATGTTTTGTGTTTTTGATTTTGGGATTTTTAATTGCTTGGACTTGCTGCAGATTTTGGAACCATGTCAAAGTAGTCTTGCTTACCGGCCACCCAATCCCTGGACCATGGCAATTCTGGGGTTGCTTACTGAAATTTATGCGCTGCCAAATTTGAAAATGAATCTCAAATTTGACATTGAGGTCTGTAAATATTGGTATTCGTTCTTTTTATTTGCTTTTCAACTAAAATTTGTTATTTTTCCTTTACATATTTCTTTCTTCTTTTGGTTTCTAGGTTCTCTTTAAGAACCTTGGTGTGGATATGAAGGAAGTAAAACCAACTTCTCTTCTCAAAGACCGAGAACGTGAAATGGAAGGAAATCCTGATTTTTCCAACAAAGATGTTGGGGCATCTCAGCCACAAATGGTATCTCAACCACAAATGGTTTCAGAGATAAATTCAGGACTTATTCCTTCACTGAACCAAGTTGATCTGCAGCCTGAAATTGTCAATTCATCTCATCCAAGTAGTCATTTAAATGTGCTATCCCAGGTTTGTAGTTCTGATTTTTGCTAGGTTGTTATGAACTTATGATCTGTTATTTCATTTTTGTGTCTCTAATGTCTATTCATCTTCTGGTTTTAGTATCCAACTGGCCTTCACCTAGGTTCGGGTCCATTGGTGGAAGATGAAAAGATTTCTGCTTTAAGCATATCAGATAGGCTTCCATCTGGTCAAGGGCTTTCACAGATAGCTCCAACACAATCCCCATATTCTGTTAGTCAGGTATGGGATTGCTTTCACATGCCTCTAGAGTTTTATCATTGCTGTTCTCTGCTAAGAACCTATCATCTTTGTTGGTGCAGCTTGCTTCTCCAATTCCTAATATTGGAAACCATATTATTTTGAATCAGAAACTCAGCTCTGTTGGCATCCATTACTTTCAGAGGTTTGAATAAGTTTATGTTTGTTATCAGTATTCAAAGCTAATATTGCTCCTGCATATATCTTTACCTGAATTATTATGGCAGAGTTGTTCCCGTTGCTATGGAGAGGGCTATCAAAGAGGTTATGTCACCTGTTGTTCAACGCAGTGTTGCTATAGCGATTCAGACGACTAAAGAACTTGTACTAAAGGTTGAAAATCTATTGCTTCCTCGTATGTGCTATGTAATAATTTCAGTGACATGCTTTGTATTCTATTTTTATACTTTTGCATATGATTATAGGACTATGCCATGGAGTCAGAAGAAACCCGCATATATAATGCAGCACATTTGATGGTGGCTAGTCTGGCAGGAAGTCTGGCTCACGTCACATGCAAGGTTTATATTTGTATTAGTTTTGAAATTTCTTATATGTACTTTGAATTTCATTCAAAAACTGCCTAGTTTTGTTACTTGCGTCTGATTGTCGCGAACTTGTATTGTTTCTAGGAACCTCTTCGTGCTGCCATATCAAGTCATCTTAGGAGTTCATTTCAGAGTTTAAATATTGCCAGTGAACTTCTTGAACAAGCGGTTCCACTTGTTATGAATGACAACCTTGATCTGGGTTGTGCGGTGATTGAAAATGCTGCAACAGAAAAGGTTTGTACACTCACTTTTTCCATATCTATCATTATAGCATGTTTATACTCTATATTAAAATTTATGCTCATATAATATATATTTGTTTGCTTATAAAACATATCATCAGTGCTATCTTCTTCGTTATCAGCATAGTCGCTATGCATGATATCTGAATGTAGTCTAGGTTAAATGTTTCGGAATGTTGTTATGATGTGCTTAGTTTTATACTGTAGTAACATATTTGGTTGCTTTTGGAATGTATCATCAATCCAATCTTCTTCATAATAGCTATAATATATTATACCTATATTAGGATGCTTGTAGAAAAATGTAACATGATTTGGTGGGCAATTTAGGGGGCGGGGGATTTAAACATTTTGATCTGATGATGTGGAAAATGAATGAGAATGTATTTTTCATAGAATATAAAGTCAGATCAGATGGATCGGTAAGCTCTATAGATTATTGTTTTGTATGCTTCTTTAATTTTTATGACTACCTGAGATCTTCAAGCTTAGTTCTTCTAGATTTTATTCTCAGTTAATTGTTGCTTTTGCTGAAACCGTACTTATCAGGTTGGGAAAACGAGTTTATGATACATATATATAACATGCTAACATGGCTCACAAAAGATTCGTAAAGTGAAACTTCAATGTTAAATCTTTTCAAAATTTGATGTTGTCTGGTGGTCGATGTGATGTATTTTGTGATGCAATTTCAGGCATTACAAACTATTGATGGTGAAATAGCTCAGCAACTTTCCCTTAGAAGGAAACATAGAGAGACGTCTGGTTCTTCATATTATGAGGCAAGTGTTTATACACAAGGACCTATGGGTGTTATACCAGAATCTCTCCGTCCCAGACCTGGCCATTTGTCCCATTCTCAACAGCGAGTATATGAGGTAGCAAAATCAATCCTTTTCTATGATTCTTCTGTGCAGCTTCAAATAACATGCTGTGATTGATGAACTTGTACCTTTCCCTGTATTCTTGATTCTATCTTAGGATTTTGTTCGGTTTCCCTGGCAAAATCAATCTGGCCAGAGCTCCAACGCTTTGCCTGCTGGTCCACCTACTACATCTAGTGCCTCTGTCAGTTCTGGCTTGTCCCGTCCTTATATCTCATCTGCAGGACAGCTTAATCCTGGCCTATACTCATCTGGAGTTGGAACAGTTACACAGCCCTCCATAGATCTAATTTCGGAGGAGATGGACCCTGGTTCTGCACAGCTTCTAAGGTGAATTTGTACTATATTTAAATTGCTTTCTGTGTCTTTTTGTGTGTACCTGTCCTTTATTGTCTCTCTTTTTCTTCTTTGAAACAGTGTTTCCTCCACTCGTGTTGGAGCAATTGATGGTGTCACTTCAAATGGTGCTAAAGCCAATTCTATCTCTTCATTTCCTTCAACTGTTACTGTCCCAGAAGTGCAATCACTCGAGACCTCTAATGCTGTAAAAGTGAGAGATAGTTACTCTATTGCATACTTTGAAAGGGTTATTTTTTCTTTGTTTGGTTTTATTTTGTTTTTGTTAATTTGATACAACACACTCTCTGCCTAATGTTTTTTACTTCAATTTTTTTCTTGATTGGTGTTCAAGGAATTGGTAGCTACTTCAGTGCCATTGCCTACAACTTCAACAGAGCAACTGGGGAGTGGCATATCAGAACCCTCGTTGCAAATGGGTGATGTGTTGGATAAGTATCAAATTGTTGCACACAAGGTAGTGAATCTAATTTGTTATCTTACAGATTATTAGTTTATTGGCTCTGTTTTCTTCCCTTTTTAGGATTAGTCCCTGGTGCTTGGCATCTGTGTTTGTGCACGCGCCAATCTTATTCAGTTTTTCTGCTATTTTCTCATCATCTTAGATACTGCCACTGATGTTTTTTTTGGCAGTTGGAAACTTTGGTGATTCAAGACTCCGGGGAAGCGGAAATTCAGGTAATTTGTTTGTTTTTTTTTCTTAATATTTTTTTGTAATATTTTTTGTATCTTTTTGCTCGTGCCTAAAATTTGGTAAATGCACCACACCATATTCACTGAAATTACAGTTTTCTCTAATTTCTTTTGCGGTTGCTTTTATAATTGATGTTCTGTAAACTGGTTTTCAGGGAGTTATATCTCAGATTCCTGAAATTATACTGAAATGTGTTAGTCGGGATGAGGCTGCATTGGCTGTTGCTCAAAAGGTACCCTTCCCTACTGCATTTGTGAAATGTGCTACTGTTATACCTTTTTTTCTTGATCTAACAATATATTAATTGGGGCAGGTTTTCAAGAGTTTATATGAGAATGCTTCAAACAATTTACATGTTGCTGCTCATTTGGCAATCTTAGCTGCCATTCGTGATGTTTGCAAACTTGTTGTGAAGGAGCTCACTAGTTGGGTATGTGGTTGTTATAGATTTTAGTCCGCACTATAGCCTTATTTAATACTGCTATTCTCACCTTTTCTATCTTTACTTGATGTGCACTTCCCGTACTCAAGGATGCTCTTTTTTTGTGTGAAAGTTTTTGTTAATACCTCTCTACTTATATAAAGATATAAACATCCTAATGTAGTCCAACATCCTAATGTAGTCCATGTGCTTTTAATAGTTTGGCATTCTAACGAATACAGTCCTGGTAGTTCACCTGGGGCTGGTCTGCAATTTTTTTTAACTTCTATTTTTAAATTTTCATTACAATCATGATTCTCTTACTAATTGAAGGAGTCTATTTTGGTCGCATGAAAAGTATGAAATGGTGAAAGTTTCCCTCAAACAGAGTTTGTCAAGTTTGCCATACCAGTATTTTAGAGTTGGTTATCTGTTTTTAGGACAGTTTTATAAATGCTGCCTATCACAAATTCTATTTTTCATTGTTTGTGTATAACCTAACCCATGAAACTGCCAAAACTTTGGAGATTGCTTCCTTAGCGTGAAAGGACAGAGATTTGTGATTGTTTTTGTCTTTTGTGATAGACAGTAGAATTTGGAATTTGGATTGGTTGAGGTGTGACTGCTAATTTTAATGCTTAAATTTAAGAAATATAATGGTCAAGTTTCCTTGATGTACTTGTCCTATTCCTTTATCTAGGTTATATATTCGGACGAGGAGAGAAAGTTTAACTCAGAGATCACTGTTGGCCTCATTCGTAAAGATCTTCTGAACCTTGCCGAGTATAACATGCACATGGCGAAGCTTATTGATGCTGGAAGGAACAGTATGTGCCGGCACCGTCAGTTTTTTTTCCTCTCAATAATGGGAATAGGATAGCACTGAATTATTTTGCTTAGCTAACTAATTACATGTAATCTGCAGAAGCTGCTACAGAGTTTGCAATTTCTCTTCTTCAGACCTTGTTGGTTCAAGAATTGAGAGTAAAAATATCAGAACTTCCAAATCTTGTTGATGCCTTAGCAAAGGTACGAGTTTATTCAACAGGATTTATCATATCTTATTCTTTTGTAAGAAATTTACATGAAGTTTCTTTGAATCTTTATCTGCAGCTTGCATCAAGACCTGGGTCTCTTGAATCTCTACAACAGTTGGTTGAAATTGCTAAGAATCCTGCTGCTAATGCAGCAAACCTTGCTGGGTTTATCGCAGGAAAGGAGGATAAAACCAAACAATCTAAAGAAAAGAAGGTTGGATTATTGTCTGCTTATAAACTAAATCCCAGCTTTTGTTCACTATCTCCGTGGTAACTGTCTTGCCCCTCAAAACAGGTTGATGATCGCACCATATCAAGCAGGGAGGATAATAGCAGTTCAGAATTTCCGGGTCCAGATCCTGCTGGTTTCCGTGATCAGGTATTTGGATGTGTCAACAATTTTTATTTTATTTTTGGGTGACAAAATGCACATGATGTTTCATTTTTGTTATAACATGCATGCACAAGAATTTGGTTTGGTTTGGCTTGCTTAAGTTAGTTTGATATGTTAGGATTGAAGTTGGTATGTATCTGTGTGTATGATATAGTTGCCATTTTATGTTCCCATTCCGCTATCCTGGGTTTTTCATATTTCAATCTAATTGAATGTAGGGGAATCTTCCTGAAATATGCCCCTTTTTTATCTACCTCCCTGAAGCTTTGTCATATCAACAAACTCCCCCATGTTTCAAAATATCAGACTTTTATGAACACTAGTAGTTTAAGGCTTTAAAATGACTAACTTTGCCTTGTATAAATATCAACATCTTTTGGAATTTCATTGAGAAGTTCGTGTTTTTGAAATTAGTTTATAGGGGTTTGGATAATGAGACGAATGTATAAAATTTAGACATTGGGGCATTTTGGGTATTATAAAGAAAAATCAGTCATATCTAAAGTGGGAGAATAGTATGATGAATGACAGGTTGATAGTTTGAAACATTGGGGAGTTTGTTGACATGAAAATTTTCAGGTAGCTAGATTGAAGGGCATGGTTCATGGTAGCTATCAGTCATACCTCTCTCTGTTATGGTTTGACCTTAATGCTTCATGTATCTTGTAGTTGTCTAGACTTTATATGCCTTTCCACAACCCAGCAATTTCGGTGGCTCAAGTTTTTATTTCAAACTAAAATATACCCCAGATTTTTTCTGATCCATTTTCTATCTACATAAAATAATATTGTTAATTTGTTGCTAATGTTACTTGTTAATATGTTGTAGGTTTCTGTGCTATTTTCTGAGTGGTACCAAATATACGAACTTCATGGTACAAACAGTCCTGCTTGTACACATTTCATCTCACAATTGCAGCTTAACGGTTTTCTGAATGGGGATGATATGTCAGATCGTTTTTTCCGCCTTCTCATGGTAAATATCTGATAGTTTTTTTCCGGTTAAAAATCTCACCAATGCTTTGTGAAAAATGTTCCTCGATTGGTACTCCACATTAGGGCTTGCAATTTGGACCCGAACTCATGACACACCTGAAATTCAACCCACATTTTTTGTGAATTTGGTCACACAAAAGGGCTCTGGTTATTTTCTTGATGGGTCGGGTAGCCTGCACCAAGCCCGCCCATTTTCTGCTTCTTGCGGGTCTGGATAGGTCTTTTCACCCCGAATCTGACCCGGAACTCAAATTGCCTGCTTTACTAGAAAGATGACCTGCACCCATGAAACTTACACAGGATGAGCTTGCCTGATAAAATAATCATTATAACTTGTTTCAGGAACTTTCTGTTGCACACTGTCTCTCGTCTGAGGGGATTAGCTCCAGTTCGTTGTCAATGCAGTCACCTCAAACAGCTCCAATTCTGTCATTCCTGGCTATTGATGTGTATGCGAAGCTTGTTGTTTTGATTCTGAAGGTATGATTGGATTCTTAATTTTTTATCTTTCTAATATGTTTAGTTTCTAACTTTTTGGTATGTCCCGAGTTTATCATTCAAATTTACTTTCAGCACACTGAGACAATATTTAGTTTTGATATATGTGTATGAAATACATTAACATTGGATTTTCTTTTACAATGATAACTTGGTAGTATGTATGTGTGTGTGTGTGTATTTGTGGGATACCATATATAACATATGAACTGTCTCTGTTGCTTATCACGTGTTTTATTCTCGTTAGTACGGCGTCATGGAGCAAGGACCAAGTAAACTTTTCCTTTTGCCGAAGGTTAGTGTTCTAATTGATTTATGTTCTTCTGTGCTATTCTTTCTAAGGTTTTCTATTAAATGCATTGCTTTTTTAATGTTGGCAGATATTTGCTGTTACGGTAAAAGTCATTCAGAAAGATGCAGAGGAAAAGAGAGCATCTTTTAATCCAAGGCCATATTTCAGATTGTTCATAAACTGGCTTTTTGACCTAGTTTCTCCAGATCCTGTCCTGGACGGTGTTAACTTTCAGGTAATTCTCTCTCTCTCTCTCTCATAGAATTTATCATTATTATTTTTCTACATATTATCTAACATATGTTTCTGTTTTTTTTCCTCAGATCTTGGTTGCTTTTGCAAACACCTTCCATCAATTGCAGCCACTGAAGGTTCCGGCATTCAGGTTAGCATATGGCCCTTTTAATATTTCTCAAATGGTGTGACCTGTGGTTCATTTTGCCATGCTTCCTCCTTTTTATTGGTCCTTATTTAAATTTCAATACTAGCCTTCACTTTGAAAGATCACCGGTGTCCGAAATGTTTAGTGGTGTAAGCTTTATTTAACAATCACCTGTTATACTTGAACATCTAGTAAACTATCCTTGTTAAGTTTTATCACCTCTTCTCCTTGTTAAGATTGTGTCATGGTCTTGTGGGTAGTAAACTTAAATAAAAATATTGCAGCTTTGCATGGCTGGAGCTGGTTAGCCACAGGAGTTTCATGCCAAAGTTATTAACCGTCAACCCTCCAAAAGGTTGGATATGTATTCAACGTTTGCTGGTGGACTTGTTCAAATTCATGGAGCCATATTTGAGGAATGCCGAATTAGCAGAGCCGGTTTGTCCTTTACTTATTAGGCTCCTCATTGATATTAGACCTTTTTAGCGTTTTCTATTTTTTATAATGTTTTGTTCTTTTAAATTGTGTGCAGATTCATTTTCTTTACAAAGGCACGCTGAGGGTGCTTCTTGTATTGCTTCATGATTTCCCGGAGTTCCTTTGCGATTATCATTTCAGCTTCTGTGACGTGATTCCTTCTAGTTGCATCCAAATGCGTAACGTCATCCTCAGTGCATTTCCTCGTAATATGCGGCTTCCTGACCCGTCCACTCCCAACCTGAAGGTAAATGGCCATGCCTTATCTTCTACATTGAGACATTATTGCTAGAACTGTGCAAAATTTAGTCCGGACCGGTCGAATAGTTTAATTTTTTTAATTACTTTTGAGTGTAATCCATTTCAGAAGTACTCACCCAATTAATTTTTTCCCCCCCTTGATTTTCTATAAAATATATATATTTTTATTGTTTATTTGAATTTGGTTCAAGACCGGAGTTCGTCACTTTCGGTCCGGTCCAGGTTCATACATAAATCGGTCTGGTCTTTAGTCCTTGTCTTACGGATCCAGACTGATGAACACTTCTAATTACTGCAAGTCATTCATTAGTTTTATAGATAACGTATCTGCTCATTTTTTATCTTTTAAGAACTCCCTTTTGCAGATTGATTTGCTACCAGAGATTAACCAACAACCTCGCATATTCTCGGAGGTTGATGCTGCTCTCAAAGCAAAGCAAATGAAATCTGATATCGACGAATATCTCAAAGTATTGTCTTTCTCCACACTCAATTCTTTTTTAAATCTATTTTTTCATATGAAAAATTGGAAATGATAACAATTTGCTATTATGCAGCAAAGAAATCCGGGATCACCATTCTTGTCTGAGCTGAAGCAGAGATTATTGCTGCCGCAAAATGAGTCCAACCAAGCGGGTACCAGATACAATGTGCCTTTAATCAACTCCCTTGTACTTTATGTCGGAATGCAGGTAATTTTTCATGTTCTATTTGTGGGTTGTGGTAGTAATTATCGACACACTTTAGGGCTAAATAAGATCTATTATATTGTCACTTTTGGCCAAAGTTAAATTTCTGGTGTCAATTTAGTCTTTACTGTTCGTTAGAGTTATTTGCGCCATGTCACATCAGCGCCATGTTATCAAAGTTAATGGTTGACCCCAAAACTCAACAATTAAGGACTATTTCGACCTTTTGGAAGTTCAATACTAAAGTTCAGTATGATTGGTAATTTCTTTCTTAATCATTGAAACTTCATATCTACGTGGTATTATTTGCAGACCATCCAGCAACTTCAGTCAAAATCTCCTCCGTCGCTTCCACAACAGATGGCTCACAATGGTCCGATGGAAATGTATCTGACGGGTGCTGCATTGGGTATCTTCCAAACTCTGATCGTGGAGCTGGACACCGAGGGTCGCTACCTCTTCCTTAATGCAATTGCTAATCAACTGCGCTACCCGAACAACCATACCCATTTCTTTTTGTTCGTTCTTCTCTACTTGTTCGTGGAAGCAAACCAGGTTAGCCCTGTTCCGAGCAAGATTTATATTCCTCTTCCCATAACAAAAAAAAATGGTATATTGATTGCTATTAATTATAGTAGTCAGTACGGATAGGAAAAACATATTTTGTTTCTTTTATTTGGAAGTGAATATTTTTATTAGCATATATACACACTAAAACATTTCTTAAATTATATATATAAACCAAAACATATTCAATAGATTCTAATTACGACATGTGGAATGCTTAATTTCATATGTCAGAATGCCAATATTCCATGATTTGAAACTTCCGATTAGGATCATTACTTAAATAACAATTTTTGCAATTATGCATGTGGCACATATGATAGATTTTGATTTATTTGTATATTGCGCAGGAAATCATCCAAGAGCAAATAACCCGAGTGTTGTTGGAACGTTTGATCGTGAATCGACCTCATCCATGGGGTCTTTTGATCACTTTCATCGAGCTTATCAAGGTAATATCCAACTCCTTTTCATTAACTTGCTTGCAATTTGGACCCGAACCCGAGAGCAACACAACCCTATCCATATTTTATTTGTCTGGGTTGCATTAAATAGGCCCTGGCAATTTTAGATCGGGTTGGGTAAACCCATGAATTTTACACGAAAAATCCAAAATCCGTAACCCCATGTCTTTCGGGCTGAGTTTAGTTTAACCTGAACTCACCAAAACCCGAATCATCAGTGCTCGGATGGAAATCGTATTCTAACTCACGTTCTTCAAGAATGGGGTTTGAAATGGAAATCGTATTCTAACTCACGTTCTTGATTTCCAAATTCGAAACAATTTCTTATGTAAACTATCTCGTTCCACTCCATCATTTCTCTTTAACCATGTTCAATATTCTTATTACACGCAGAACCCCCGGTACAACTTCTGGAGCAGATCTTTCACAAGATGCGCACCCGAGATCGAGAAACTTTTCGAATCGGTATCAAGGTCTTGCGGTGGCCCGAAACCTGTGGATGAGTCCATGGTTTCCGGTGGCATATCCGACAACATGCACTGAGGCTATATTTACATGTGCAGTTCTTTTTCTTCTGTAAATTCATTTTAGGAAAAAGGAAAGTTTAGTTGTAGCTTTATTTCAGTCTTTGCAGTTTGGTGTTTTTGCTGTAGAAATTGTTAAACCTAATAATTTGATTTGGTTTTTATTATAGTCCGTACATTGAAATATTCTATATACTCAACTCCTTGAATTTTATTTATAGACAATTATTGGTGGATATTTATATTCTCTCCCTATTCCAAAATTAAAAAGTTAGTGTTATTATGTGGACACGTAAAATGTTGGTGAAACAGTATATTTATTTTAAGATAGAATGAGTGTTTTTTAATATGACACATTTACTTTCATGTTTAGGTTTCTAAAATAAATTGAACTTTCATGTTTAGAACCAGTTGATCCATGATGTTAATACCGTTGTTTTGCAATATGATTTTTGATAGAAGCGTTAATATATTTTGACGAGAAAGACTAAATTGAGTTCGAGTGTTCTTTTCTCATGTATAAAGTGGAGTTGTAGATAATTATCAACTTCCAATGGTCAAACAAGTGTAGAGCCACCTATGATCTATTCAAAGTAGTTAGGGATGGCAACGGGGCGGGTTTTGTAATCCCCGCCCCGTGCCCCGTTCGGGATCTA
>JAYMTF010001755.1:0-21465 GCA_036897485.1 Pelargonium nanum | reverse complement strand
TATATCACTCATACGAGAGACAGACCGCTCTGATTCGAGATCCCTACCGCCGCCCAAACACGACACAAAAACACGACATAATTATTAATCATGTCGTTTCGCAAACGATGGATTAAGCTGATTTTTTTTATAGGAGGATTAAGCTGATTTTAAGTTTAAAAGGATTAGTAAATAATTTTGAATTGGAACGCTACTCAAAGGATATGTTAAAAGTCCGAGTATGATTGAAGTAGCTTAAGCCCATTATTTGTAGCCACCCAGCCCATACCTGATTTGTGGTGCTTATATCCAAATTATACAATAGTTCAAGGATCTATTTGCAAAAGTTCCTCAATCAACCCCAAATTAGGGTTTTTGCTTCACACTCTCGGTCTCCAAAGCTCCAACACCAACAATGGCGGAATCGATTTGCAGAACTCTACGCGACGGAGCGTTAGAAGGGGAGCAAGCGCCTGCTCTCACGATCAAGGACTCCATAGTTTCGCCTTTCGGTTTCGATGTCTTTGCTCACGTGCTCACCCAGCTCTCCTCCAACATTTTGGCGGGAAAATCACAGTCCCGGTCAGTTTACTTCTCCTTAATCGTAGCCGTTTGTTCCGTTCCAGTTCTTCAGTTTTGTGTTTGTTAACTTGTGTGTTCAACTTGAGTACAGTGGCCTGGTGCTTGTCGCATTCTCTCGTGCCCCTTCGTTTTATGTAGAGTTGCTGAAGAGAAGAGGAATTGATGTCGCTTCGTCTAATAAATGGTGATGTACACTTATTCTGTTTGTTTGCTGAGAAAATGTAGTACAAAAAACTTTTTGTTTTTCTTGTTTTGGGTGAGAGTTAATTGGTTTTACTTTGTTTGGTTGTCCGGAAAGTAGGAGAAAGTTAGATATTGAAACTCTTACTCCTTGGAGTTACTAAAGATGAATAGTTTTAGAGATGTGTGTTCTTAACAAGGGATCCTAAATCAGTGATTTTTACTGCATTCAATTTTGGCAGTGATGTGAAGTTGGATTTTGCTTTTCTGATACGTGGGGACCTATGAATTTAACATCTCTTGCAGGTTTCGGATTGTGGATTGTTATACAGACCCTCTTGGTTGGAATGATTGGCTTGTGGAGCATGGGAACATTTTGGGTCTTTCGCACGAAGCTTCAACTGCAGCCACACCTTGTAAGGATGTGAGAAACTTGGATAAGTTGTTCTCTTCAATAATTGAACTGGGTATAGGTATGTTTGTAAGTTAATGTTGTTCCTTTAGTAATTTATATATCTACTATGGTATTTTGTTTACCATTGTGTTGCTTGTAGCAAAGTAAAACTATTATTTTCATAATGTAGGGTAATTATATCTTCCGAATGTGATACTCATTTTAAAGATGAAATGGTTATGGATTAAATAAGCAATTCTTTTCTTTTTGAAATCCATGTTCACAGTCCTTGATTATATTTTTATTTCATGAAATTTTGTTTATGCTTGCAGAATTGGCTGGGAAAGGAAAAGATCGTTTCTCTGTTGCCATAGATTCGGTAAATTTGACATCATATAGCTTTATATATTTTTGTTAATCAGAACAATATGAGGTTTGATTCGAGTGCAAGTAAGCCCACGGGAGCCAGGCTCCATAATGAGTATTTATTTCAGGTTTTGTCTATCTAGCCATTTTGTTTTTATGCATCCAAATGAGATCTATTAGGTTTGGATTGTAATGTGATTCCCAGTATGTGGCTTATAGTTAGTGGTTCCGGATGCATGGAAACTTCCTACCAAGTAGCATAGATGTGCCAAGAACACAAAATATTTGTATAATTATGAGAACTTTCTATTCTAGCAGTTCTCTGACTTCCTTGTATGATCTATGGAAACTTCCTAATAAGAATAGCAGATCACCTGAGAACTTTTTATTGAAGTAGTTCTCTCAGTTCCTAGATTTGGAAACTTCTTAGTAAATGTCAAAAATGCAGTGATAAAGATTGTGGAAACCGGAGACGAGATTCAACCAAAGAATAGTACTGGTTCACCATTTGTTTCTTGTTTGCCCTGAGTGATAGATTTGCAGGCTGTATACAGCTTTCTAATTATCACCATTTGTAATCTCATGCTGAAAAAACCGGATATGAATGCTTTTGTTGTCTCCTCCTAGCTGAGGCTAAAGCAATTTGTGGTCATGTTATATGGTGTCAAAAAGTATTTTGTATTGCTATATACTTTCTTATTTTATTTTCGTTCATACATGTAAGACATATGTTGTGGAAGCCAATGATCTCTTGATTTCCATGATTAACTTAATTTCCACTGAGATTTCATATCTCAGCATCACACTTGCTAGTGCAATAAAAGCAGCATTATAGCAGATAGATATATGTTTCAAATAAGATTCATCTTACTTTGTGTTAATATTTAAAACATGTATTTTAATAAGAATAATGGTAAATACAAAGAGAACATTAAAAGTTACTTATTAGCTACATATTAACTGTAGGCTTTAGCTGGTGGGATTGATCTGATATTTTAAGTTCAAATCTAAATTGATTCAACCGTCACGCTCCTTTAGTTTTACTATGCAACTATTAGTACTCTTCTATAGTTTAACCATACAGTTATTTTGCCTCAAATATTTTGTAAAGAAATTAATTGTTGAGTTTGAATTGTATGGAAGGTTTTATGTTCAAGCACATCATTAAAATGATTTTTTTTCTTCTCTGACCGTGCCAGGTTAATGAAATGTCGAGACATGCATCCATCTCAGCAGTTGCAAGATTATTGAGCAACCTGCGCAGCCACGGTATATATATTATCTATTCCCATTTGGCCCGTCTCTCTAAAATGGACCTTAGTTTCTCATGAGATATCTAATGAAGTTAACACCGTTTGACGTTTAAGGAGAGATGCCTTTTGATTCCATAAGTTTCTCAAATTTATTATTTCTTGGTAGTTGAAAATATTCTGAATGTTTAGTTTGGTTTTTGTTTCAAATGCAGAGAGACTTTCCAGTGCTTTTTGGTTGTTACATTCAGATATCCATGAAAACAAGGCAACTGCAGTTCTTGAGTATATGTCCTCTATGGTAGCCAATTTAGAGCCATCAAATCAATTGGCAGGTGGGCTAAATGGTGATCCAGAGCATATCTCTTTTCTTCAACAGGACTCAAAGAAAGGAAAATTTCATGTCCGGTTTAAGCGCAGAAATGGGCGTGTTAGAGTTTCGGTAACTATCTCTCTGAGCATGGTTGTGTGCGCATGTGAAATATTAACAGTGGTAGTTTACTAAGGAGTTTATGTGGATTCATTTTCCAGTGTGAGGAATTTCGTGTTGACCAATCAGGCATTAATTTCACATCTGTTTCATTTGAAGATGGAGTAGTCAATCAAGGCCTCGTGCCAAAGGTCAGTTCTCTATCTTGATGTGAATTTGAACTCTTTGATACACCGATGTACATATCTTAATCAGAAAATGACTGGTAATGTACTTCCATAGCTGAAACTCGTTGATACATATCATCAGTGCCGATACGTGCTTGGAACACTCTCATAGTCTCATGTGCTGGTGCAAATAAACATGTACAGAGACTTACAGGCAAAAATATTTTACTGACAATTTAACTATTTGGTTCTACTTACAGGTTCAGTTTAATCTAGACCTATCAGAGAAGGAGCGTATCGATAGGGCTAAGGTTGTACTTCCATTTGAACATCAAGGTACTGTATTGAGCTATAAGTACATAACATGATTGGTTATTTTCATTTGTTTTATTCAAACTTTTTATGATTTGAGAGAGTGATAATTTTTATATCTTTGTTTCCTCGGTGTAACATTAATAATTACCTATTTTGGTTTAGGAAATGGTAAACCCATTCAAATTTATGATGGTAGAAGATCTCTCCCAGAGAACAATGACACTACTATTTCTTCAACCAAGCAACTTCATACAAATGAAGACTCCAACAAGGGTGAGATAATATATTTTCGTGATTCGGACGATGAAATGCCAGATTCGGATGAAGACCCCGACGACGATCTGGATATATGAACCTTAGTTCCAAACATGAATAGGAAAATTACTTTTCCCGACATTGTATTACTATTTTTAGCGTAGGGTTTCAAATTGTCTGTAATTATTAGGAGCAACCTGGTACAACAACCCCTTGGTTGCCTCTTCTCTGTATTTGATAATTTAATAGTCTGAAAAGGAACAATTTGGGTTGTGCAGCATCATCTACACAAGCTTGCATTAAACAAACATCTCCACTGACTGTTGGAGTAGCCAATTATAAACTGTAACCTAATAAACCCCAAATACAGTTTTCTTCTTTATTAGTTACTTTATTCACAGTTATGGGAAATATTTTATGGGTTAACTTTTGGACGTACGAGAATTAGTTTTTGAAAGACAAGATTCTTTCGACAGTAACCACAATATTAGGAAGATCACACCTTATCTTTTCTATTTTTTATCAGCAAGCGTAACAACTGAGGTTTGAACTTGAGACCTCAAAAGAAGAAATCACACCTCATCTCCTCTCCCATCATCTTCCAAGGTTGTTCCAATTATTTTGATGCTAAAAGAAAATCATGATTTTATCTTCGAATTGAGCTTCTCATTCTCGCTGGCTTGGATTTGCAACTGTTGACAACAACCACGTTTTCGTTCACTTGTTCAGTTTTGTCCCTTCTCAAAGACACCCACACATGTGTTGCGAACTAAAGCCTTTGTTAATTGCATATCTTGCACGTGCTAATCTACGACTATGTCATCTTCATATATGGTTATCATCTCCTATTAACTACTTTCAATCACTTCATCTGTATCTGTTTTTCTTATGATTTCAACCATAAGCTTACCTTATCAGATATATATTTTTGTCAGTGACCTAAAGTAAATAGTATGTATGAGCCCCAAAACTTTCAGTAACTATTACTTCAGATTAGGTTTTTGGGTATCTATCTGTCTTAAAGTGATCTTTCTTCTACTATATATTTATACATGTACATGCAACAAGAGGATCTGCAATTTGGGTGGGGAGCAAATGTTCCATACATGAATGTCTCTTACTTTTGGCCTTCAAAAATGGCTTTTATTGTACATGCATACTTGTGCTTACAAGTTACAACCTAAATAATGTATCTATGTGGTGGAGTCATCATCTCAACTCATCTTTCTCTAATCACACACACCAGATCTATCCGAAAAAATTGAAATTTAAAGCTTCTTTTTCACCAAAATCATCCATCAACTTCAGCAATATTGGAATCTATAGCCTTATAAAATCTTTGCACCATGGTGACCCTAAAGCCTACTCTATATGCATAATATATTTGAATGTATATATGATGGTACCTAGTGGTAACCTTTTTTCTTGCTTTATAAAGCTGTGAAATAGAAATGAGTTTTGTTTGTTTGTGCATCAAAGTTCGGAAAAGTCACATGAAAAAAATGGTAATTTACATTCCCTTGACCCTTGGAATAGAGAAGAGGTCATTCATGAAGATCATCATAATTCTTTATTCTCCAAAGATTTTTTGTTTATGGCAGATGATATATCAACACACACACATATATAATTAGTGGACACTGAGCACAACACACCTATCAATGTATTTTTCCAAGGAATAAACTTTGATAATTAATTTCCATTGTGACAGTAGAATAATCTAAACCAATTTGAATAAAAAATGGTTATTTGAACATGTGTAGTGATGAAACTAGCTCTACATAAAGGAAAAGAAATGAAGAGTGAAATGTATACCTAGCTGATATATAATTTCATGGATTAGGTTCCAACTTCCCTCAAAGGCTTCCAATATACCATGCTGATGTCAAATCTACAAGACATGTATATATGTATTTGCATGGGAATGTTGGAGTCCTGCGAGGGAGATTGAGGCTCAATCCTTGTGTTGCAACGCGTCGCGGTGCCTCGTTCATCGTTTACATCCAAAGTTCTTATCTGCAAAAGTAAGGATTCAGAGCATGTTCATTGACATACAGCAGAGATATTCAAAAAAATTATTACTTCACCAGTAATCATGATCTCATCAGCAACAACATTCCTTCAACAGAATTTACTAAAGGTACATATGGTTGTGAATCATTACCTTCTTTGATTCTGATTGCAGAGCGGTTAATTATTACTCCCTCTGTCCCAAAATGAGTAATCTGTTTGTCTTGTATTTTGGTCCCAAAATGAGTGTCATCTAACTAACTACTCCTTAGTTATTTTCAAAATGAAAACAAGAACACTCATTTTGAGACATAGGGAGTATTTTTTATTTTTATTTTGCAGACTATTGGTAAAATCAATTATATTTAACTATAAAATATTGTAGAGCTAGCTGTGAATAACTGAATATTAATGCTGGGTGCATATATAAGAGCTTTTGATGCATATCTGACATAGTGACATGGGAATACATAGGTTCACAGACAGCCTAGCTAGAGGAAGGTTAATGAGAGTTAATTAACATGTGGACCTGAGTTTATTTGTGCACTTAAACTTTTCCTTCTAAGATATAGGTATATGATCCTGTTAATCATCTCTCACAACTCAATTTCAGTGCATAGCTGCTGCAAAGCTCTATAATTAGGCGCATAACAAGAAATATAAATAAAATATCAGAAGGTAAATTTATAACTCTTATTTCAAGTGTTGATCACTAACTTCACATCTATCCTTTTCGATGTAAGTAGTGACTTCACTCTTAAAGATCATAGCAAACAGTAAGAGCATAAGATGTCTCAAACTGTATCTCAAGATTAGGCTACCAGATCATAACTGCAATATTTTAAATTTGTCTATTTCAAGACTTCATGAGCAGGAAAATAGTTCAATAAATCTGAAAGGTACTTTTCTAAAAATATATGAAACACATATGTTGATTCAGTGTATATGTGTATGCCGCCTATAAGTTCGTACTATGTTATGATCTTCTCGAGCTGTTGCAGCAGAAAAAGCTGTATATGGACTATGTGCTAATTACGTTGCTAACAGTCACACAAATTATACGAATAAGAAATTTTTTTGGATCTTCAGTATACATAATGCTTATCGGGCATCGGTATAAGTACATAAATTACAGCATATATACAGATCCTAATCACTTATGCGAAGTTAAGTCAATCTATATTCTCTTATTTGGCACCACAAGAAAACCCTAAATTGTTAAAAAATGTACAATTAATACAGAGAATCTTGCAGTTGCCGCCTTCCCTATAAAGTGCCTGTATTTATATATGTATCACACAATAGAGATCATTATATATATATTTACTTTTGGGGAATTTGTTGCAGGAGCTAACAATATAGTAATTAATGCAGAATCTTATATAATTTGAGTTGTAATCATGTGTTGTATTTGCTTCTTTCATTTCTTCTACTTAACTTGATTCAATATGTTTCTCAAGCCACACAAATCAAATTTGCTGCTCATTATCTTTGTCTCCTAACAAGTTTATAATTGTCATCGAGGTCTCTATATATATTAAGGTTACAATCCACATTAACGGCAGAATTATAAGTTTGTTGTGTTTTTTTAGATCAATTTTGGATGTGCATTTTAACACTTATGGTTGCCCCCAAAACACCCGATATGCTTAGACTGAGCTGCCAAAAATACTAGATCTAGCGAGGCGTTCCGCGAAAGCAAAATCTGTGGAGTAGGTAAAGTTTACTGAAGTGTTATATTATTAATGACTTGGTTTAGCTTAAACCATTTGTTTTCTTTTGAGAGGATTCTAAATTTACTAAATTCACTAACTCTTAGACCACAATTTCTGAGAAATGTTGTGGCAAAAGAAGCACCTCCATCTTGCTCATGCTTGCTAATTAATTATGGTTATTCGAATGTCAAAACATTTTGTCTTCTTAAATGTTCAATATAAATGAATACCATAACCATCTAGTTTCTTCCTTCCCCCAAGGAAGACATAGGATGATTTTTAGTCCGTGATGTCCCTAAAAATGCCAGTTTAAATTTCATAACTGAAATTCACAAGGCATATGTGTGTGTGTGTGTGTTTATGATTCACTTATTAGAGCTTCCTAAGCTTGCATTACATCCCTGCATGGAGCTTGAGAGTAAGGTTTACAAGAATCTACTTGCTCTAGCTAGAATAAGAAGTTAAGTTTGATCAAACACTATTGTAATTGAGTGCTGTTGTTAAGCATAACATTCAACAAGCATTTAAACATCAAATATTGTATATTGTTTTACTGATAATCACCAAAATTCTATTAGAGCACCCTAAAAGAGTGTAGAGAAAGCCAAGTTATACAAATAAATTTGCTCCATGCAACTCCAATACTTTTGAATTGACCTAACTCCTAAGATTTTTCAGGTCTATATATGTGCATGAACAAAATCTAAAAAGGCAATGGAATTAAAAATGATTGAAATTAGTTCAAGGACAAAATATAGTTGGGAATATATGGAATACTAAACAATCAAGAATCCATTAATTCTCTAGTAGTGTGGAGAACATATATATCAATCAAATTAAAAATAAAAATAAAAATAAAAGTGTGATAAAATTAAAAACAGAAGTCCTTATTCTGAGGGAAAAGGCTGGCCTAAACATCTAACCAGTGATATTTTATTATGCAGAATAAAAACATCCATATCTCTTTCTGTTGAATGTGAAGCAAGAAAGGATAACATATTGTAGCAAATTTCCAATGAATATGTTCGATGTCAACGGGTATATATGTGAAAGGTTAGTTAATTAATCTGATATATACAACGGAAAAACTGTTACAGAATCAAGAAACTACAAGAAAAAGGTAAACAGATCAATATCAGATAATCAGAATGCAAGTAACCATTTGTTAACATGTACAGTAAGATCACCAACTTTATACCTAGCTCCACTTACACAATACAAAGTTGTGGCTCCACAAACTTGTTAATCTGATCATAAGTCAACTTGCAAAAGATCCACACAATTGGCTCCACAAATTCAAAGTCAATAACAACAGTTGCAAACAATATTATTCTAGCTAAAGCTTCAACAACTGCAGATTAATAGTGTTAGGGTTGTGGATTCAAATATCCTATATGGGAAGATAGAATTGAGATCAGATTAGAATCAAATAAAGGTTGCATTGATCTCTCTTATACAGAAAAAAAATATAGTGCATTGTCCTAACTCTTAGTATGGAATTAGGGCACTAATTAAGATACATTAATATTAAAGTATAAATGAAGACTTCAACTATCAGTTTGAGTTCTTATTTAACTCAACTGATCTCGTAGTTAAGTTGGACTTCTAACGTGATATCAGAGCATCTTTCTCAGCCTTCTCTTTTGAGAAGCTGTTTTGTTTTCTTTCTGAGCAAAAAGAAAACATGATATCAAAGTTTACCCGATATGAGACACTATATCTTCTAGTCACAATAGATTCTTATCTATTGTCAGCCCCTACGCAAAGTTAAAACGGGAATGGGTTGAGCTCTCTATATATCTCTCATTAGTTCACTTGCAAAGTCATAACGGACTTGCATGCACGTGCGAGATCTTGTGAAATATAATATAAATAGAAACTTCAACTATATATCATCTTAAAATTTTAGTTGTGTGGTCAATCGCCGTTCTCTTTATATATGCCCAAAGAATACTAGGGCACAGTAGCAATGATTTGAAAATTGAGAACGTGTTTCCTGCCAATTGATAGATGGGATATTAACCCAACTTTTGGTAGTGGACGATACTGAACCATAAGCCACTAAACAGATATTTCATATAATTATTATAATTATACGAACCAGCTGCATTCCATACATAAATTGAAGGCAATTGATCCCTATAAATACACAGTGTAGGTTGGTACATTGAGAGGCAATAATATAGAAAATGGAGAAGTTTCTATTTCCCTCAAAGGCTTCCAACACTGCATGCATATATATGCTAATACTATTATTAGCTCCAAATATTGGAATGTTGGGAGAGTCTGAGGGAAACTGAAGCCTACTCCTTACACTTCACTACTGGTAATGTATGTATATATATGGATTGGAGGAAGATTTTTCACATTTCTATGGCAGCATATGTAAAAGCATGCACTTGATGGTCAAATATTGGTTTCAATCTTAGAAGATAACTGCAAAAAGTGTACACTTTGTAGCTGGTTTAACCATGAATCTTCAATCTAAAGGTAACATTTATCATTTTGGTTACTGGTACTTTAAATATGTTACTAATTATTTTAATTTGGATACACAAACATCTAATTTCATACCTTGCAATTAGCGAGCAAAAATCGTCGGCGAGCAATTTGTTGTTGGCAAAACATGGACCCTTTTAGCGGGGCTCACTTTACCCATGGACCCTTTTATTGAGGATATGAGGTCATGCATCTTGGATGTCTTTATCGACTTATTGTCTCCTAGGGCTAAATGGTGAATCAATCCTTTTGCTACAACTTGTCGTTTGATTGGAAGAGAACCCTCGTTTTCTGTTTGATGATATGATATACTCATGCTTTGATGCAAGTTGTTGTGTACCTTTCTCGCAAAGGTGTCATAACTTCTATCTTGGGTAATATGAAAAGGGAGATGATAATTGGAAGCAACGGAGATTCAAAGTGCATTCTCGTCTCAGATTCGGCTTTCCTCGAATGCCTGTGGTTTGTGACATTGATTCTCTTGGGATGACAATTTGGATGAGTATGATCGGTAAATTAAATATGTTGTAACCTAAAGGCAAGAACTCTGAAACGGAGTTTTGAATTTAGAATTCTCCTGCGGGCGGATGTTCAATATTACGCTTGAAAATTGGGATGTTCAATATGATAGTGAACATCCACCTGAAAGAGAAATCAAAATTCAAAACTCTGCTCCCGAGTTCTTCCTCCAAGTTACGATGCGTTTCTCAATCATACTCATCCAAATCGTCTTTCCGAAGAGAAGCAATGTCACAAACCGCAGGCGTACAAGGAAAGTCGAATGTGAGACGAGAATGCACTATGAATCTCCGTTGCTTTCAGTTATCATCTCTCTTTTTCATACTATCCAAGACGAAAGTTATGTCTCTTTTTGCGAGAAAGATACACAACATCTTGCATCGGAGCATGTGCATACCATATCATCATTACAGACAACGAGAACTCTATTTCAATCCAACGACAAGTTGTAGCAAAAATATTGATTCACTTTATAGCCCTAGTAGACAATAAGTCGATAACGACACCCAAAATGATCATATATCATTCATCAAATGGTCCAAGGGTAAAGTGAGCCCTGCTAAAAATTGAGCCCAAAACACAGTTACTTCGCCTTTTGTGGGCATTTGGTGCTAGATCAAGATGGGATGGGCGGCAGAACTTGAAGTCTATCTCTGAAATGCAATGTTTCTTCCATAACTTTGTCACATTTGCCAGAGTCAAATGACTTGGAGGAAGGATCTTCAAAACCCAACAAAGACACGAAAGTCTTTCTTCGAGGCAGCTTCAATAGTGAACATGATTGCCGATTGTTACAATTTGATAAGATTCATTTACTTCATTTTCCAATATGATAGAGACCTTGAGAACTGCGAAGAAATTATAGGAAATGCAAAAATGAGCTATTAATAGGACAGAGAAAATGCACAAATTATGGATAATACATTTAACAAATCCACTATAAAGTTGTTTGTGTCAAAACTAAAACATACTGCTCTTTTAGCCAAACAATTGATGATATTCTAAACTAGTGAACCAATCATGCCAGTAAGATGTGAATGCTACTTTTGAGAACTTGAATTTGATTTGAATATCATGACTTCAAATTCAAATTTTGAAATATTATATTTCAAATGCAAATATAATATTTGAAAAACCACAAATATCAAATGATAATATAAGAGTTATCTTTTGAAACTATATGATGTAGACAAGTTTTTAAACCATCATACTGAATCAGTCGAATTCAAATTCTTAAGACATGCAAAAATTGAATTTGTTTCAAATTTAAAATTTCAACTGAAAATCAATACTTCAAACAAAGCTTAAATAAATAAATCATATCATAGTAATTACATCAAACAATCATGAACTATACATTAAGATGTCAGTGTACCAAACAATGAACACACTTGGGTTTAGTTGCGAAGATTGCGTTTAGTTAGGGTTTATGATCAAATTGAATAATATAATTAAGTTAACAAAACTCATATAAATCAAAACTAACCTGGTTGGCCTTAGCAATAGCAGGAGCTCCATCGTTTCCGCCAAGCAAATACGCCGCAAAAATTATATTGGGGAAAAGACCTAATCGTAGTCGGTATTTATAGAGGCACACAACACAGAGACTATTGCTTGATTTGCAAGGAATTCTATTTCCGAAACAATTTATGGGCTTTTTAAGGTCTGGATTTTGGCCTGTTTTGTGAACTCTGTAAAATAGGCCCAACTTTTTTTGTTCTTGTTTTTCCATTTTTTTTTTCTAAACCATGGGGTTCCTGAGCGGCCCGCAAACACGCAGTTGACATCTTTAAGTCATTTTACCACACTCGTACTAATTCTCATTTGAGAGTAAGCCGTTTCCATTTTCGAATTACTGGAAAGAAAGATTTATAACCAATTAACTTTTTTTGCTTAAACTAAGACACTTGAAATGTTGAGATCGTTAAATTTATGGCTAAAACTAAGACATTTTATTTTGTGTTATGAGTCGCCTCATTAAAATGTTTGAGATCCAACAGTTCGCTTTGTTATCACAAATTAACTTGGATGTATATAAGTGAATTTTTATACATCACTTCATCAATTGACACTCATACCAGACTAATGAATTTTTATTTATTAGGTTTGCCTTTTATTTTATATATAAAAGAAAAAAAACTCATCCAATAAATTCAAGTTAATGAGTTGATGTTACCTCATCAATTAAGTGAATATAAAAAATCTCAACTGAATGTTTGAGATCCAACAACTGAATGTTTGAGATCACGACTGAATATTTGAGAACCAGCAGCTCGCTCCGTTATCACTAATTATTATCATTTTAGCCAAATAGATGGATTGGATTAACTTACAAGCTGGACAAAGCAGTTTACAAGCCCTTAAACTTTTCCAAAATTTTGAAATTATATGTTTGGGTACCCACCAATCCACCATCTCATTTTCTCAATTTATAAGCAGCATGTGCTTCTAGCATGGGGTGCTTAAGTTCTAAGCACTGTACCTTGCTTGTGTCAAATTATTTGGTTGATGACATTTTACTGAAGAACCCAAAGCTACTATCATCTGTCAAATGCAACAATAAATGGAGGCTAAAGCTTCATAAATAATCAGAATGGGAGCTATACTTTTGGATCCGCTGATTTACATGTCAATTTGTTCCAATCAATTTTCTTTGGGTTGCAAAATTATCATTTTCCTAAAACACACAGTAATCAGCTTAACCCCAAAGAATAAGGGTCAAAAGAATGAAGCCTTCCAAGGTACAATGTTTAATCTATACTGTATACAAAGAATCTCTAAGACGCAAAAATCAATGAGAACCAGTCGTCTATAAAACAGCATGAATATCAACACAAGTCGGTGAACCTGTAGAGATGAGTTCTTCGTTAGTAAAGTAAGTAACACAAGTTCCGTAAAACATAGAGCAAATAATATCAGACTGTGATTATGAGTAAAGTGAAAACTTATTAGTTCATGGAGTACCATCAGCATATTAAGCACAATTGCAGCCGATACGCCAATATTTTACACAAGAAAGGGAACGTTATGGAGAGAAGATTACATGTGAAGTTGAGAATTCAACATGATAGCATTTCTAGTCGATGTACTTGAGAGTTGTCCCAATAACTAAACCCTATTTTTTGTCATGTAGCAGTTTCACGTGTAACAACTGAACTTCATAGCATGCCTCAATTAATTAACATAAGATTGTCTATCTAAATTTCAGGCCATCTTGACATACTCTTTATCCTGGATTTGATCCCTATTTTTAAAATTTTCTTTGAGCTTATTTTCACCGAGAGTCTTTATCACAGGAGTCTTACCATTAAACACTCTTTATCGAAGCATTTTATTTAAGATGCTAAAAATTGAATTAAGGCATGCTCTCTCCTCTTGCTTAGTTTCAGAATTTCATTATTTTATTTCAATTTTGTCCACAATGAGGTCCATAGAAAGGGGTAGCCCTGTACCTTCCTATAACCATCCCACCCTACCTAAGAGGCTTCAAACTTACATTTAAAAGATTATGAGCAGCTTCAGACCATCCATGATAATGCACAGCGCTATGTAGACATAACACCTCAGTGTAACAGCCGACAAAAAAATTCCATATTTTTTACGATCAGTTGACTGCAATATTACAGTTATGCTGCATTTTCTTATGACAGGTTTATCCTAAATGAATATTATATCAAAAGGCAGTACAAGTATTTCCATGTGAATTTATTTGTACCTTAAACACTTATGCATTCAAAAATCAACACTGTGAAGATGCAAATCATACCTTAAGATAAGATGACGAGCCCAAGATACATTGCTCCACAAAGGAATATAAATGATATCATTCCCCTGCAAGTAGATTTCATTGTTAAAGTACTGAGAAATCAAACATTTAAAAAAAAAACAAAAAAAAAAAAAAAACTTTCTTCTTATCTAAAATCCTCTTGTCAATGCAAAAAATCTCAAAGGGCCTAGCATAGCACAAAGTATAGGGAAGGAAAAGGAACATAAAGTCTAACCAAATTACTCCCCAACCAACACCAGTGCACGGACAGGGGCAAAGTTCGGCAAACTTCTCGGCATCACTGGAGTGCACTCTCCGAGATATTAGATCATCATATATGTCTGTCAATGCAGTCATTAATTCAGATTTATCTTTCTTGAACAAAATCAACAAGAGAGAGAAAAGAATAGGTCATACCGTAAACCGAAAACAAACTGTTCATTACACCTGCAGTTGACAAAATTAAACTCAAGATAAACATCTTTTTTCTACCTAGGAGAACTGAAAAATGGAGTACTTATTCAGTAAAGTTTAAGAAGGAAGATAGGAGGAAACGCGTACCAATGAAGAGAATGACATAACGAAGTATGCGGACAGTAGTTAGTTCTTGCAAAACCCAGACTAGAGCAAGGAAAAGAATGAATCCTGAGAGGTTCATTTTGTTAATAATGATGCAAGGGATAGGAAGCCAGTGGAAATTGTAGAACTAAAAAGTATTTGAGAAGTCATGAATTGCTCACCAATACAAAGTCCTCTAAGAGTCCACTGTTTGAAAAATATCATACAGCAGTTAGATTACAGACAATGAGACCTTTACTATGATGAAAAAAGGGCCGAAAAGAGAAGAAAATATCATCCACATTTCGAATTCTTACATTTTTAGCAATAAATAGCACAATAAGCAGAGAAAGAACAAAACAACCGGCAGCAATCCTTGCCGTGAGAAGATTTGTTGATGCTAGGATCAAAGCCATTCCCCAAAATGATGAGCCAAGATCTGGATGCAAAAAGAAGCCATAAACTACATGAGTACCAAGACAGAAGCTAAAGTCAAATAGTATATCTATATCCAAAAGAGGATACAATTCAAACAAAGATGCAGTTGCCTTTATTTCTCGAAGAATGCTATCCATGTGAGGCACCTTTTAGGCACACCACTCCTCAAAAACATACGCTTGTGCATGTAGATGAATCACAAATAGGTAACTGACTATAATGTTTGCAACCCTGGAGTACAACATATTTTCCATTTGCTCCCAAATATTATGGAGAGTTTTTTTTACCATTTTTATATAATATTATCATTATTAGTGGTACTTTTTTTGTTGTTTTAAATTGGATCCACGGCATGAGGCACTTTATAGTATGCGTAAATAGGATTTACTGCATATCAACTCACGATTGAGTAATATATAAGAGAAGGAGAGAGAATGGGGAACGTGGAGGTGGAGGAAAAGATGTGTTGTTTCCATGTTTACATATTAGTTTTTGGTTGCATCGTGTTTAATGTATACTTGTTCTCTTGGTGAATCACCATCACAAAATGAAAATAATGAATGCACATGGATGATAAAATGATGTTATTCAAAAGAGAAGTTCATTACATCCTGCAGGCAAGATTAACCAATATATTCCACCACGTGTTCTTGTCACTCCACCTTCATTCGCATGAACCTCCATCCCTTCCACCTGCATGTAATGGTAGATTAGAATATTCTGAGGAGCATACACTAACTAAGTATCCAGTAAATGACGCAGTCCATTTGCACCATCAGCATTAAATTCAAATTAAAGCAATATCATAACAAAAAATCATCCATGAGGAACTTAATATGGAAAATTTTTGATGTAGAGAGAGTAATTGAAAAGCAATGCCATTGTTACTGTAAGTATACAGATACTCAATACCCAATATTTCATTTTAAAAAAAGCTCAATTGGTCAATTACAGATCATCAGAAGTAGAAACAAAAGACTGTTGCACCCACATCTTTTTACATGGCGTATGAAAGGTATGTTCTTGCCTATAAATTGCATACGATAACTAATTCAATAGTTGGTTACATCCTAATAATTGCTATCAGGATACATATACGAAGTATCTAATAAGGTCACCAAGAGATAACTAAAAAATGAAATGCAAGAGTGAAAACATAATTTAGCAGAGCATGGTAAGATTTAATTATAAGGACAAAGCATGCAGGGGTATGTTGCTTAAGCTAGTGAACAAACAAAGTTGAACAAAAAATATTGTGTTTTCATTACTTTCACGATAGCTATCATCTTAAGGATAAAACATTTACAAATTTATCAGACCCTATTGGTGACTCCAAACCCAGGTTTCAGTTGCTATAAGTTAGCAATGAAATATACAGCATGTACATTTGTAAGTAGTAGCATGGTAGAGGGTCAATTATAACCATACAAATCTATATCGAGCCTGGTTGCTATAATTAATAGTTCAACTTTGAGGAACTGATAACTTTTAATCAGAAAATTTCTTCAAATAAACCAATCAGATAACACATCATTAAAGACAGAGAAAGTAATTGATAAGCTCAAGCTCTCTATTGATTGTACTGCATTAATGCAAATAGAAGTAACAAATTGAAGTATATGATAGTAGAGATAGCTTACATGACCACATGTGAGTTTACAAGCAATTGCATGACTTGCTTCATGTAAAAATACAGTGATGAGCTTGAAAGGTGTCAGCAGTATTGTCCTCCATAACTAATAAAATGAGGAACAAACATCTTGAATGAAAAACTGGTTGGGCAAGCCAAGAGCAACAAATTATACTTGAGCACAAAAGCATTGAAAAAGGAAGCTTTATTGCAAAGATGGATCTGAATAGATTACACAATTTAAGCATAAAACTTTAGAAGAAGATAGGCTCAAAATTAGACTCAAGTCAGATTAAAAAAGCCTTAATATTGAAGACAACTACATAACTTGTCTGTCATTTGATTCTATCTTATCATACTTTCTTCAGTACCTCATTAGACAACAGCATGGTGGAACAAGATGAGGTTGAGATTATCATTATTGATAGTCCATTTTGTTCCACATGGGTCTTCCCTAACTACCTTAATGCTCCAGGCACAGACTGAATCACTTGTCTTACTTCCACAAAATCATTTTATTGTTAAACATGACCACCAATCTCACCCTATATATTTAACCCTCGAACTTTTCACACTGGAATACAATTCAGTAATTTTTATTTTATCTCAGAGAACATTCTTAAAAATATTTATCTTTACTCTATACTTGGAAAAAATGTTGTACAATTTTCTGCAAATGTGTGAGCACAGAGCACTTTATGAGATATTTGCATAACCAGTAGCATGCATATCTAAAAACTGACTAACCAATCAAATATCAATGTTCGAGTGCTTAAGAGAAAATTGCAGCAGAGAAGAAGAAGGGTTTTTATTTTATTTTATTTTATGATCTTCATATTACACAGGCGAAGCCAATTTATATTTTAAGAGAGATTACAATATATAGAGAGGTTTACGGAAATTCACCTTCTTAATTTATTGAACATTAAAGACTAGTTGAAAAGTTTGGCACCAACAAAATGTTAAGACATTGTAAAATCAACATGACAACTAACACCATTAATTGGATTGCTATGAACATACGAATTCAATTAATTTCCAATTCCAATACACAAATCTTTTGACTCGTTGAGCAACAAACTCAGTCCCAACCTCAATGTCCTAGAAGCCGTGTCAGGTCTACAAAATTAAATTGTATACCAATAAGCTTATAAATGAGGGATTAAAAAAGAAGCATTGTGAGAGCAAATCTAAGGACGACATTTAGTAAGCCTTTTATTTTCCTTTATATTTATTTACTTTTCAAGTTCCGAGCAGAAAATTTTGACAAGCTCTAATCTCAGATCAGCACTTTTCAACGACATAGATTCTCAGATCTAAAAAAGCATACAGAAAGGAAAGGAACCGAAAATTCCTCCCAGCCGCACTCCCGTACAGCAAATTGACTTGGTCTCGCCAGCCAAACACATCAAACATTTTCCTTGACTTTCTCGGGAAACAAACATAGCCAGGAGGGTTTAAACAAAAGAGAGGAACTAGACAATGGAGAGAGGGAGTACCGCGAGAATAACAACGGTGAAGACGCCGATGGTGGCTAGAAAGACGGTCTGATCATGGTTGCAGCAGTTCCTTAGCTCCCAATTGGGGTCTAGATTCGACATTATCGCCTGCTGTTGCTAGCGTCAAAGCCAAACACTAGATTTCGTGGCTTAAACGCTGGAGGAGGAAGAGTTGGGATTGGGAATGGTATGGGGGTGTTTGGTAGCTGAGAAAGTTATTAGAAAACAACGCTCGGATTGGACGGAGCTTTACGCATGAATATTCGAGGAAACGTCAAAACGGTCAAAGGACCAATGATGCGCGTGAAACATGAAGACCGTTTTTAGAAAAATCAGAAGAATCTGTCGTTAGGTTGAGTTGTTCATTACACAATTTTGTCTTTTTCTTAATTTTTTTCTTAATTGAGTCATTTTATATGAATATTTCAAAAAATTAGTTTGAACATAAGACATAACTCTTTTTTTTCTTCTTATTGTTAGAGTTTGGTATACCACAATAGTTTTTTTACATAGTGAAATGTTTTAGAAGTTAATCAAAGTTCACATTAGTTTCTTACTGGGTAATGAATTTATTTGACATGTTTAATATGCGTTATAAAAAAAATTACTTAAATTTAATTATTATTATTTTATTTAGATTGAAATGATATTATTTGTCAATCTATATATTCATGATCAAATTAAAAGAGAAAAATGGATATCTATAGTATATATAATTTGATGACTATGCTCCACACAAGGCTAATGCGTGTCAAGCATAGTTGTCATAGGAATCTTAAATATTTATACAACGTACTGAAATAAGTATTTTTCTTTACTATTTTTAGAATTGAACCTATAATTGTACATCTTATTAATTAGACTAGTTTATGAAAAATTTACTAGCATAACACGCACCTCTTATAAGTTAGGTTCAAGTAGAACTTTTTAGTTTAAAACATATAGAACAATGGATTGCCTTTGAGAAAAAATGAAACTTGAAATTTGAAGAAAATGTTATTGAATTTAAACTAATATTTGATTTGGATCGTATACAGTATTTCATTTAAAATGTTGGTTTCCAAACACAAGGTCAAATCAAAATTATTTAGCTCTACTCACGTGCAGATTCCATTAAAAAGTTATCAACTTTTGTAGTTTTTGTTGAATAAATCAATTTTGGTAGTTAATTTACTTGGTTAAGATTGTTATATGTCACGTGATATATTCTGCATGCAAACCATGGGCTTGTATTGGTTCAGGGTCATGCTGAACAGGGCCTCCTGACATCAGCCACAGCCCAATCAATATTTGATACTGGGCTGCCTCTAATCTAAGCCCATTTTAAATGGGCTGGAAGAAACCAAGAACTTGACTTCTTACTCACTTTCAACAATCTTGGAAAAAAGCTCATGATCAAAAAGCTCAATAAGAGAACAAGTTCAACAAATTGAACATGTTTGATTTGATTCAAAAATCTCATGATCAACACTATTTAAAATTTTAGATTTTAATGAGATGACATGTATAACGCGAATATTTTATCTCTTTTGTAATATGATTTTTAGAAGTTTTAAGTTTGTAAATTCTTTCAATTGAGTAAATAATATATTTCATTTTCAAAGACAAATTGAGAAATTTCAAATAACCGTGGCTCATTTATGTCAAGTCATATTATGAACTTGTTCATTGAAGGTGGATTAAATTCGAAAAGTGAGGGTGACAATTGTTGTCAATCAGCAAATAAGAGTAACCAAAATAAATTAATAAAACCATTGCCAACAACTAGTTAGGTATAGTAGGAGAAATTTAGGGACACAAATTTTGCTCAAGAAAAGTCATATTGTAAGGATAAATAATTGGTGGAGATGAGAATCAATAAGCCACACCTTTATATTTCATGGCTGGATTACATATAGAGTAGATGCTTGTTGTTCACACTTTTAATGGCCTTGCTTGTTGTAGGGTAGGGGGTCCTTGGATGATACTAAAACCCTTCCCTTATCCAAATCTACATACCAAATTAAAAGACCTCTAATGACCTAATTATGGGTGCATGTACCTCTACAAAGGGGCTTTTTATCAAAATTATTCAAAACTATCAAATGGGTTCTACTCTTCTCCTGTCTTTAGTTGGTGCTTTTGGAATTTGATCACATGGCAAGTGGCCATACATGAGATGGCAAACAAAAGACACTAAAGTGAGATTGATAAATTAAACTAATGGACCACCCCACTTTGTTGGACATGGACATTCATTTTCTAAAATATATGTAAGAAAAAAATTGAAATTTATCATCCAAGAAACACACATTAGTGAAGAGATATTGGTTCCACTGTAATTTTCTGTACTAATTATTGGGTCTATAACCCTTAATATATTGGACTGCCCATGAAATTTGGGTCATCGATCTATTAAGCTACATAAAAAAGATATGCAATGGAGACATATCAAAACGAAAAAGGCAAAAAAAGTTTAGACATAAATGAAGCATTAGGTATAAGAAATGACACCACGCAACATTGTTTTTTTTTTTCTCTTCCCTTTCTAGAGGAAGGTTAGAGGACAGCCATGATTCTCCGAAAATAATATTGTTATTTCACAAATGCTCCTAGTTATTTATTTGTTGAGGATTTGAATCCGTAAAAATAAGACCTTTTTTCTATTCAAACTACTCTTATGTTTAAGTTAGATTTCACTCTCAGTAATAAGATTAAAACTTCAGACTTTTATTCTTAACTTCTCACTGTTTGAGTTGCACTGACTATATGAGGGTGAATCCTCAATCTCACGTTGTCACATGGTGTCTTTCTTTTTTTTGATACAGAAAGGTGCCGAAATCTTTTCTTGCAACGGCCTAAACACATATATATACAAGGAATCAATAGTGCTCAGGAAAGAGACAAAGCCTCTTAACCCTAGCCTAGGGCTTT
>JAYMTF010001754.1:0-21469 GCA_036897485.1 Pelargonium nanum | reverse complement strand
ACACCGGGTCACACGCGTGACAGGCGGGAATACTTACCACTATACTACAACGACCTTGTTGATCCTGTTTCTAAAGTTTAAACATGTAATAATTAACATAATATTTTGGGGCATTTGCCTAAGCATATTGTATATGTTTATTATGACATTGAAATAATTTTGTAGAGCCTACTAATATTTAGAATCTGATTTATTTGGATCATAAACTAATTTTATGCTTTAATAGTTTTTCAACTAATAAACCAGCAAAATAGTCTTCACATCAATATATTCAATAGTTTTTGCGCTTGTTTTGTTGATGTGACAGTTTTGAAATCATAATCTAGATTTTGTAATGAGATGGTAGGGGCATATTGTTATTTCACAATGTGATCTCAAACTCATATGCAATGCATTGGATAATTTGATTAGATAGTTTTAGATTATTAGGATGTCAGTCGGTAAGACATTATAACAAATTGTTATCTTATCTAACAACAAGAGATGTAGCTCAAATGGTAGAGCGCATTCTCTGCATCTCCACGAAGAATCAACTCTTTCATAACGCACTCTCATTTTTAATATAGTAAGATTACAATGAATAGAAAATCAAGACGGGAGGAGATTGATAGAGGAAAAAAACGGCATGCTTTGCATCTTTTGTGCCTTTAGTTTTCTCGTTGCTTGTTTTACGTACTTCTTGAGAACTATATTGATATAAGTATATGTGTTAAATTGCTTATAAAATAAATAAATAAATATCCTACTACAATTGTTAACTGCATGTCTATATATAATCTCCAATACCATAAACTTTGGATTTTTTTTATTACGGCTAAGTTGAATTTTACTCTGACTATTTTCTACCGCTCATAAATCAATAAAAATATTTTTATATATACAACACCATAATCACATTTAGATACAAAAGACCCAGCATATCATGCTCAACCTCTGTTTGGAAAGGGTTGTTAAAGTTAAAATGTCAGGAGAGAGTTAGACATTTTGCTTGGTTATGTCTTCATGGTGGGATTCCTACTAATAAGTTCTTAAATTTTAGATATTTCGGTGTCCATAGAAATTGCCACATATGCTTTTGTTGCATGAAAGATATCAGTCATATATTTAGAGATTGCTCTTTCGCTGAATGGATTTGGAACTTTTTGGGATTGGTTTGTCCAACATCTGTCAGACTCTTCATTAGGCCCCCTTTCGATCCCTTGAAATGTTGTTTTTTTATTTATGGATGCTAGAGTATTTTGCTTAATCTTAATGTTTGTCTTTTTTCTGATTCTTTTCAAAGTCCTACTTTAGTTTTAATCAAAACAAAATCCTTAGTTCTTGAGTTTTTTTTTTTTTTCCCTCCTTTTCTTTCACATTATGTTCATTCCTCTTCTAGATGGAAACGCCCTCCTTACCATTGGACTAAGATTAACTCAAAATGGTTGTTGCTTTGGAAATTCAAGTTTAAGTGGTCATAGGATTGTTGCTATAGATTAGAAGTAGGTGGTTGGGTGGTCGATCGCGTTTTGTCGCCTGTGGATTGACAATGTCCAGCATAGATGCAATTCAACTTAATAGTTTTATGGTTGTTTTTGAGGTTGATGCTACAAATGTCTCTTATTTGATATATTTTTCAGATTGTTCTTCTCATTCTCTTCGATCTCTTATTTGGGAGTACAGGAAAAAATCAAATTTTTTGAGGATTTCTTTTGTACTCGGTCGACAGGAAAGCTAATCTTGTTACAGATTTTTTAGCTCATTATTGTTTTAGTGGTCCTATCTCGAATAATTGTATTATTAATCACCCGCCTATGAGTGCCTTAAAAACATATTTCGGGTGATTGTTCTTGTCTTGGGCCGGCTTTGGAGGTCTAGCTTTTGAACCCTCATTAATCTATATATTGCATATCCTTTTATCAAAACAAAACAAAACAAAATACAAAACACCAAACCTTAGAGACACATCATGAAGATTGGGGGGATAAATGTGGATATGTGAAGGTGGCCAGTTCATATCGTCTTCATTATGTTCGATTAAGGGAACGATATCAACTGGGCATTTGGTCTAGTGGTATGATTCTCGCTTAGGGTGCGAGAGGTCCCGAGTTCAATTCTCGGAATGCCCCTTTGATTGTATATTTTTTCCCGCTTTTTATGAGCAAATGCTTATGAAGTTGTATTTTACTCTCAGGAAATTAACAAATGAACCTAGATAAATAAATAATATTAAAAAAAACATATTTTGAGTAAATCTGGCAAACCAATGTCAGTATATAAATGCTATGCTTATGCAGTTGTATTTTACTTTCAGGAAATGAACAAATGAATCTGGATAAATAAATAAATAAAATATTTTCAGGAAATCTGGCAAACCAATCTCATAAACTATACTCTTTCTGCTATCAATTACACTCCAATACAAAATAATGTGTAAAACAAGATAAACAACCTGGTTTGAACATAAACCACAATCAGCTAAAAAGTACAAAGACTAAACCTGAAACTCAAGCAAATAAACATGTAGTGGAACTTACAAGTTACAACCTGGTAACGGGTCATAGCAAGAGTGACCACTTCTACTAATATCATCTACAGTTTTCAAACTCTTCTTTCGTATTCCTAAATATCCACCAAGTGACCACCACTCCAAGCCTCAATGTTCATTTTGCCGCACTTTTGGCTCCATTTTGGTTGATTGACAATGAGTCTTTCCGGTTCTCCTTACCTTCTGATCTGTTTGAGTTTGGAATTGGACATGATGCTCCAGCTGCATTGCTACAGATCTTCGGTTTTGAGTCAACACCCAGATAGTTTGTCAAGGCTCTTTTCACCCCAAATCCACGACCCGAGAGCTTGTTGTTGCTGCTGCGGAGAAAAGGAGTTCTCTCACCCCTTAGAGGGCTAACCAGCGGGGCAGGTGAGAAGCTTGGGGTGGAAAAGGTTTTCTTGTATGGAGTACTCGAGACAGACACTGAGTACGGGATTGACACCTTCTTATGAGTAATTACACTTACTGTTGAAACTGGTGACAATTTGTCTGAATGTTTAGTCAGGTCATCAACATATAGTAGATCATCGATGCGAGCCACAATATTAAAGGCCAGGCTCTCCAGGACTCTTGAATAGCCCTCAAGAATGGATTTCCCAACATCCTGAAACATTATTGCACCAAGTTTTATGAATATGTAAACCTAGGAAAACAAAATGCATTTTGAAGGGAATGAGTAAACTGTGAAGAAGTGTTAACCTTGTTACACTGGATCTTGCTGGTATCCAAGGAAGTTTGGGTCAGATTGGGGAATCGCTGCTTCAAGGAAAGCAGGAGACTTTCAGATCTTTCAGCCAGCAATTCTCTCTTGTCACCATCAACCATTAGGTCCTTCACCATCTCCCATGATGACTTTGGCTTTGCAGTAGAGCGGTTCGCACAAGTTGTGGGTTTTGAGTGAGCTCTTCGACGCCATACATATATTGATGCTTCCACATGGTTTGCAATCTCTAGTGCAACATGTTCAGAGGACAGATCAAGGCAATCAAGTAAGCACTCTGAGGAGAATTGATCTGATATGACATACCGGTAAATAACATCCCCCAAACAAGCTCTCCCATTCTGCATACATATTAACACCAAGTTCAATATCATAACTCCTTTGCATAATATCAAATCCGGGGCCATAAAGATCACCAATTATACAAGAATATACCATGCATAACACTAAGAAGTAGACAAGTCTTGAACTTAAATATAAAGATGTCATTATCTTGTACTTCAAGACTAGTATTTCTTCTATATCAAAATATACCAAAGATGGGATTTTCAAACCTTTGGAAGAGCTTCCAAATACGACTCAGGAACTTCCATTTCAGCTAAAGCAGAGTTGTTGATAGCCATTGCTGCTTTTAATATTTGATTTGTGCATTCGCGTGTATGATGCAACTGCTTTCTCGAATTTTCACTTAGACCGCCAGCAGGCACACGAGGTACAGGTAGCCACCACTTGTCTTCTTGCCTCTGAATTGCTTTGCGGAATGAGGCTGATCCATCAGCATCTGGGGCAACAATTCCTTGATCCACATACCAGAATTCTGTATTGATGAAACTATCTAGAATTTCCTGTCCAAGTAACAACATGCTTCTAAATTAAGAATACCATTCCAAATTGAGAACTACACAATGTGAAATGTGCTAGGTAGAATCTTACAAGAAGCATGTTGTCTAGTTTGCGTAGAGCAGGAAGATTCATAAAAATATCAGATCTGGGCCTGCAAGTCATAACCTACAGAATGCCAAACAAATAGTTAGAACAAACAACCCAAGCATCCCACTTTTGTCTCTCATCTTCCACTATTTTGAGGATTGTTGCATTTGTTCGTTACTTCATTGCCATTGGTAATGAGTACAAGTTAAAACAAAATGGGAAGGCTGAATTCAGGGATAGCACATTTAGATCAAACCAAAAGATTTGAAGGAAAGGAATAGTAATTGGGGAATTGTCAGCTTCTTGTTAGCTCAAAATGGACTGCCAGTAAGGTGTGTTTGGGATTGAAAAATTTAGAACTGGAACGAGAATCAAGAATGGGAATGAGAGAGAGATTCACATTGAACATATTCTCATGATCAAAAAAGCATAATCCAAATATGATGAATGAGAATCTCATTCACTTTTCCATTCTAAATTCTCATTCCCAAACCAAATTCAACCGGTACCTTAGACTTTTCAGGTCCCGTGTATTACAAAACTATTATGGTATGTTTGGGAACCATCATTTCATTTGAAATATTGGATTTGGACCAAATGAGGTGTTTGGGAACATCAAAAATTTGGATTTGGATTTGAGTGAAATCCAATGGCACTCAAAACATGCCTAGAACATGGGATTTCAAATGACAGCTCATACCTTGTCATTTGAAATTCTATGGTTTTCCAAACATTATATTTGTATTTGAAATACAACAAATCAAATCCAAGTTCCCAAACGCAACCTTAGCGAAAATGTCCAACATTTTTTTCCCTTTTTCTTTTTTATGCACAACATGATTAAGAGGTCCAAATAATGCTCAATAACTCAAACTGACTTGACTACAATTAAAAATGGTCAACGGTTCTGTACCGGAACTAGAATGTAATTTACCTCAAGCTTACTTCCATCAGGAAATGTTTGCCAAGACGGGATTAGTTCAACAATGTAATCACTAACACTAAGAAGCCACTCCATCTCTCTTTGCCACATAGATTTCTTCTCCGCAGGCACTGGCTCTAATCTCCACAATTGCCCAAATATGGTAGCTGCAGAAACAGAACAATTCAAATCAAACCATTGAAAATGTCTCTAGACTCTAAAGTCACCTAAAGCAATTCAAGTTCAACAACACCATGGAAGAGAAATAGCATACCACAGAGATTGGTAATGGCATTTGAAATGGCCAAAGCAGTGCAAACTCCTTTACCAGACCCTGACATGTCTTCACCAAGCAATAGTTTCGCAAACCTTTCCTTCATCATATCCATTTCTATTAACAAAGTTTCAAACAAGTAGAGAATCAGAGTCAAATTACAGAAAATCTATAGGAAACCAAATATGGTAGCTGAAGGAAAAGATTGAGAGATGACCTGAAATTGTCGAACCCATTTTACTCAATTTCGAGTCATCTTTGTTTCCATTGTCGTCTCCGCCAGAAACGGAGCACCTCGAAACTTCAGCTTTCCTAATAGGCCAACCCAGAAGAGGCGGAGAAGAAGACCTCCTGGCCTTCATTTCCTCCATGGAAGTTCCAGTCCCAGAGCTCGATCTACTGGAACCACTCGCTCTGGACTCGGAACTCGAATCGGCAAGCGACTCAGCCCCAAACAGCTCAAACCCATCTTTCCTCTTTCGAAAAGGTTCGCTCTTCCTGGTCAAGCTCTCCATTCCAAGATGACAACTTTCAGCAAAAAAAACAGCAACCCAGAAAAGGCTTATAGCTGAGCTTCAACCAGAGACTCGCCAAATTCAAATTTCAAACAGGGTAATAAGGGTTTCCATGGTGGGAATTTCTTTTTGCAGAGACTCTGTGTGTGTGTCTCTCTGAGGTCAGAGTGATGATGGTAATTGGCTTTTCCTGAGAACACGAAATTGAGGGGTTTTTTGTTTGGATTTGAAGAATGTGTTTCTCTCTCTCTATCTCTCTCTCTTGCCTCTTCAAATCGGAACAATTTTGATTTGAAGCTCAGAGCTCACAGTAACTGCCAATAGCCACATGCCATGCCAACGTCTCTCTTTCTCCGTCGCTCTCTGCGTACGTTCAAAATAATATTATTAAAATAACCAACCGTGACAATACGGCAAAATGTCAAACCTCCGACGTTTCTGAAATTACCATTCTACCCTTCCAATAGTGGATTGGATTTACTTTAACACAATAAATTCCAACTTCTCTAGACTTGATTGACAACATAATTATATTCCATTTGCAGTTAAAATGTAAGTAGTTATTAATCATTTAGTTATTCACCAACAAGTAGAGGTAGTGAACTAGTGGTGACAACTTTGCGGATCAGGTTCGGGTTGATAAAGTCGATCTGAATCCGATTTGAAAATATTTAAGTCTTAAGTCGGGTTGATAAAGTTCATCTGTATCCGATTTAAAAGTATTCAAGTCTCGAGTCGGCTTTTACTTTTATAGTGTAATATGCACAAATCCTTGTGGATTCATCCGGTCCGACTCAAAAAATGATCGAATTAAATTTCGAATGCTCACGAGTTTGACTTCAACTTGTTGGGTTTACCTACTAGAATACTGTGGGGGCTTGAATGGACTTGAATCTTGACAGTATTTAAGAGTAAAAAAAATGAATGGAACAGGTGGGTTAGGTTGCTGTAGAGGAGTCATTGTTTTTAAATGAGTGTTAATATTTTGGTCTACCAAAGCCAATTAATAAATAAATAACAGGCCTAGACTTGAAAAATAAATCTGACTTCAAACTCACATGTGAGCCTGTGACCAACCTACTACGTAATACGTTTGAATTCAATTTCAATGCATATGGGGGGTTTCGAAATAACGAGGATGAGGGAGGGGTAATAGCGTAATAGGGCATGAAATTTGAATTCATTGGGAATCAGAGATATAGCCGTTTATAGGATGGATAGGGTTGTGAGTAACAAACGAAAAGTGTGTTGGATTTGGTAAGAATGTCTATTTTCTAATCATATTCTTTGTCCCCTTTTTCCAACTTTCGTTGTTTTCATGGCTTTAATCGAAAACAGAGCCCTTTTGCCACAATTTTGGTGAAATAAGAATTTTTTTCAATCCCAAGCTTAATCACCGCTTACTTATTATGATTATTAACTACTTGCAAATGATAAACTAGTTGGCATAATTTGTTAATTACTTTGAGAACAACAATTCTAAATGGCCTCCTTGATCTCTCAATTTTTGTTATAAAAATCATAAAGAATGCTTATATCAATATCTTTTGTTACATAAATGATTTGTCTTCATTTTCTAAATCTTTGGCAGACAAATGATTTTCAACCAAAGGGTAAAAAACTCAAAGCCCACATGCCCATCAAAGCAAAACCAGAGATGAAAAAAAGGGAAAAGAGGTGTTTTTTTTTTTTTCCATTCCTATTATATTTTTGTTTGTTTATAGCCGTTTGTGAATAGTGATAACAAAAGTAAGAACCATTGACTTTTGATGTGAGTGGTTCAAAAGCCCCTCCTTTCATATTTACTTTATTGTGAGCATGGCAAGTTATGGCAATTTTAATACACTTGTAAACAAGAGTAAAGTAGACATTCACTATTTTAAATTGTGATTGAACTTTATTTTAATCGATTTTATAATTAACGTGATACAATCTCACGTATAAATTTGATTTCGACTGTGTACAATATAAATGAAATTAAGTATTCGATATAACTAAGTCTATACTTAGAAGTTTACATATTTAAAACCTCAGTAAATATAAGTGCTTGTTTGTTGGCACTACTGGCCTACTTTTCATGAGGCATGTTTCTGTCGCCATGCAGAGGCGTTTGATAGACATGAGGCGATAGAAGAGTAGTGTTTCTTTTTCACACTAGTTGGGTGAGAAGTTGGTTAGAGGCATCGGTTTGCTCTACGACGAGTTGGATGAGGTCCTAGAGTATACATTCTCCAAGTAGCGGTGTGCATGCTGTGAGAGGTGTCAGTGGCAACGCGATATTGTTTAGATTCGGCAAATCTCTTAAATTTGATACGATATGTTGGATCGTGTGCACTCAAATGTGCAGATCTATGCAGTCTCCAAAGCAGTCATTTGCGGATAGTGTGGAAGGTGGGTCGAGATTTTAAAGAACTGGTTTAGTTCAGTACCCATGAACAACTGAAATAGCACCGACATTTTTATGGATCTAAGCCCAATGGACAATTAAAATAGCACTAAGGTTTCAATGGATTTAAGCCCAATGGACAATTAAAATAGCACTAACGTTTTTGTGGATTTAAGCCCAACAGACAATTAAAATAGCACTAAAGTTTTTATGGATTTAAGCCCAATGGACTTGAGTTGAGCCCAAATCAGTTGCGGAAAAATTCGGCAAATTGTTTGACTTCTGGAGATGGAAGGAAGGCACCGAAGGGAAGGAGGCGACGTCCGAGCCACCATGGATCCAATCAGCTTAGAGTTCAATGTTTGAATATACAAAAAGGAAAATTCCATTTACAACGCAGAAAGTGATAGGAAAAGAAAAGAAAAGAAAAGAAAATTCTCCCAAACAAACCTTATAGCTGCTCAGGCCGTGCCTGTGTAGACTGTGTGTCTCCCACAGGCGTCCTCTCGTCTCTCGTCCAATCTCCAGTTCAGCTCAATAAGGTTTTTCTTATCTGTCCCTCATGGCTTGATTTGTTCATTTTGTTCCAATTCTCTTGAATTTATCATTTCTCACCTCACGAATTCCTGCAATTTGTGTATTTTGATCTGTAGGCTGGTTCGATTTCTCTTAATTTGTTTTGGACGTAATTTAACGTTGTAGATTATTGCTGGCTATTATTTACTTCAATCATTGATATACTTGGGGTTGTTACTGTTGATTTGCATTTGAATTGGAACTGTTATTATGGCATGAATTACACTCAGTTTGTTGAATTTCCTATTTGTATTGTTTTACAATTTTGATTGAATTGTGGCACTGTCAAATTGGTATGGTCGAGAAATTATCACACCTCTAGCTGATTTTGAACCACCTTTGTCATGATTTAGTTGTTTTCATAAGGTTCATTCTCATTTGGATTATGCCGCATAAGGTTCCGTATCTTTGAGCCAGCTAATGTTGCTTCGATTTTGTTGATTATGGTGCTCTTGGAGGCAAACTTGTTAGAATTGATACAGGGTTTGTATCTTAACATTTTAGTTTGATATGTAAATTTGATTATATTAACTAGTTTCTGTACCCCTTGTTGTATTGAATATGCAGCACTGAGACTGCAAAGGATCATGTCTCTATTTCAGCCAATTATGAGGCTGTTTAAGCTTTTGCCTTTGTTTAAGTGGCATTGAGCTCAATGGAGCTTCTTATGCTCTTATAGATGATCTGCACTAATGCATGGTATTAGTTAGTAGCTTAATCAACAGCTTTATAGTATACTATTTATTTTAAGAAATGCAATAATTTATGTTCTTTCATTTACTTTATTTGTGTGACAAAATTGCAGCTGGTAGAAAAGTTATGACTATTACTGCTGTGACTTCAGTGCCTTATAGAGTAACAAGCCAAGGATAACTTATTACACCACTACTTGGGCTGTATTTATGATTGAGTTGTAGAGCTGCGGTGGACATCCAATCTTTTGGTCACTGATGTGGCCTTTATATCTTCTATTAAGCAAATTGCTTAAAACGGGAGAAGAAATTGACCATGAATCAGATGGCGATAATTCAAGTTTGTTCGAACTGTTATCATGTAATGGAAAACCCCATGATGTAGCCTTGCCCAGCTCACATTTCATTGAAGTAAGTGCATTCTCTTACATTATACGTAAATAATGTATCATGATTGCTTTGATTTTTCTATAATCTGGAGCCATGTTAATCCTCTGATTAAAAAGTTTTCGGCAATCCGGTAAAAATGCTAATTCCATTTATTGTTGACACTTTTAGGTTGTACACATAAACCAGCTATGTTCTTGGGATTGTGGTCTCGCTTGTGTTTCGATGGTCTTGAAAACTATTGGCATGAACAACTGCAATATTCAGGAACTGACTGAGCTGTGCAGCACAACTAGGTTTTTTCTTTACTTAGCTGAAACTTTCATTCCTTAAGCTACATATTTTGATTTCATTTTTTAGTTTGTTGTGATCTTGGGTCCTGAACTTCACATAGAAAGAGTTTTAAAATTGGAAAAATAGAAGTGTAAAGTAGTTATTGCACAAAACCTCTGATAGATGATTGTTTCTGAACAAAACTTTGATATTAACGACCTGTTGGTTCAATTAATCAGTTTCCCTGAACTTGTAGTTCTTTGAGATTCATAGACTTGTTTGAAAGGAAGGTTACATAATTGTCCTCCTGTTTGGAAAGTAATACCATTGTCTTATGTCATATGCTTTGATCGGGCAAGATTTATATATTCTAAGTGTCATAACTATGCAGCTTAATACACTTCAATGCTGAAACATTTGTCTTAGTAGATTGCCTGGATGTAAGGGTGTGATAATCTTTTGTGACCTGTGGAAAGCAGATAAAAGAAGTATAGTGTAGAGTGTAGACCATGTTCTTCCTTGTGAATTGAAGTCCACGGATCATCTCTGCTTTTGGATGATCTAGAGACTATAGAGATACCAATATGGTCAATGGATGGTCAAAGTACTATTAATTTCCTGACCAAGCATACTTACAATTAAAGCCGTCAGGTAGTCCTATCCTTTATCTATAAGGAACGTATTATAGGAGTTGATGTGATTACAGATGTGGGTGCACTGGTCTACTCGACTAGTGCAGTGTATGGAATATAGATGATTTTGTGTTTTGGCCTTGTCATGATCAATAAAGCTTATTTGCTGATTTTGGCATGCATAATATCTATCACTAAGTGGAATAGTTGTATATGATCATATGGAGGCCTGGTACTCTATCTTTACTGAAGGTGCATAAAATAATTCATGGTTCTGCATAGTTTTGGATATGGAATGATTATGGCAATCTTATTGTTGATATCTTGTTTGCAGCATCTGGACCGTTGATTTGGCATATTTACTGCAGAAGTTTTCAGTTAGTTTTTGCTACCTTACAGTAACATTTGGAGCAAATCCAAATTATTCTGATGAGACATTTTACAAGGTTCCTCTCCTATCTGTGTCCCTCAGGTTTCTTACTGGAGGTTGATTAAGGAATATTCTGTTGATTACACCTATATAATTGTACATTATGAGGTTTATGAAATATTTACATGATCAAAGGGTGAGTGCTTGGAGCACCTAGCCACTGTACAACTACAATTCTGAGTGGTTTTCTTGTCTGGCCCTCTTACAGAAAACCAAACCAAGTTGCTTTTCATGTTTGCAGCGTAACTGAAAGATATTAAGCTTTAATAATGGGGTACATATAATGGCTATAGCTTCCAATTTTAAAAGGTCAACCTTGTTTGTAGGGTATCAATTACACCATAACTCATCTATTTTAATGTGGGACTTTATCTCCCACTTCAACAAAAGACATGCAGGCCTCATCTGTCATGATATATTTTATTCGGTTGAGGTTTGGTTAACCTCACTGAATTATATTTCTGCCATTCAGACCTTAGATAATCTCCAGTTTTGGGCAGATCTCTTTTTCCAACTTTGTAGATTGTGAAACTTATAGTTCAGAATCCTTTATGTTTTCTGTTCTACTCAATGCCGTTTTTCTTGCATTTGAAAGAAAATAGTTGTCTGTGAAACTATTTGTTTGAACTTTGAAGTGTCACCTTATATCTCATTGTAGAACATCGTTTCAGATTTCCAGTATTCCTTATGAACTTGCTTCTTTAATCTACTCATTCGCAATATCAAATATATGTTAGAATAGTATCATTAGTATGTCAAAGTTATAGGATATTATGAGCAATCCTGTCAGTCCTTTTATTTTGAGTTCCACACAATATAGTCCAGTAAATATTTAGACCAGACGGTGTACGCATGTTCTGCATTCTGCTTCCTTCGTACGCATTTTGTAATTTGCATATGGTGTATCAGTGGCTGTATACAACATCCAAGATGAGTAGCCAACCTGACATAAGCTGGACCTCAGATTTGTGGTTATAAGTATTAGCTGCATGCATGAATGGCGCTTTTGTCCCCACCCCCACATTGTGTGTTAAGCCGATATTTCTGTAAGCTGTCTTGTTCTCACTGCAATACTAAGGTCTTCTGTTAAAATAATATGCAGGAACAGTTGCCTAATGATCTGGTCCGCGTAGATACGCTTTTTCGAAAAGCACTAGAAGCTGGAATAAAGATACAGGTATAATTTGTGCCTCTGACAGATTTGTTTGACCTTCATTTATGAAATGATATATTGCCACAGGACCATTTGTTGGCGTGAATATTTTTGTTAGCTTTCTTACCATTTCGTAGGCTTCTGTCTTTTTTGTTTTTGGTCCCATCTTGTACATTTCAGTTTCACTGCTGTAATTTACCTTCATAAACAAAAATTTCTAAATACGGAGGGGCATCTAATACTTGAGAAAGCAAATCTGAGGCATGCATTTAGAGCATATTGATTGCATTGTTAGCAACTGACAGGTGTAAGATTATTTTAGCAGTTGATAAGCATTAGCTGTCCTTACCTTCTTCTTCCAAATGGATATACTATTTCCTTTTTCTTTTGTTCTAATGATTATTCTTTCTCTTACAGTGCAGGTCAATTAGCGCAGAGGAGATTTCTCTCTTGATTTTGTCAGGGAAATATGTTGCAATTGCTTTAGTTGACCAATACAAATTGAGGTGCGGTTAATTTTGCATCTGGCATGAATTATTTATTCCCCAACTAAAACACTTCCAAATTTTATACTTCATATTCATCTAGCCAAAATTTCCTCCAAATTATTCTTCCACTGTATGATTTGTGTTCCTTTCTGCCATGCTGAAGCAAAAGGTTTGTATTCTAGAACAGGAGAATGATCTCCTGTTTAGTGATCCACTAATGCTATATGCTTGTACCAAAATTCTGTGTTGCAGTCGATCTTGGCTGGAGGATATTTGTGTTGCTGGCTTTTATGAAAATCAATCTAGCTACACTGGTTAGTATTTATATCTGTAAAATGTAATATTAACTTCCTTGTGGTTGATCACCTTTTTTTTTCGCTATTATTATATATATAAAATTTGGGGAGGGGGGGAGATGATGGTGATGGTGATGTGTAGAACAAGTTTTCTGTTTAACTTGTATAGGGGCGCCTATAGACTTGTTGTATGTTTATCCTATGCTTATTTTATTGCTTAATATTAGTTTTGATTCACTATGCTTACTTTATTGTGTAATATTAGTTTTGATTGATTATAGAGTTTGAATCAAATTAACCTTTTTTAGCTCATTGCTTTTTTTTTTAATCAGCTTTTTTAGTTCATTGCTTCATCTTCTTTCTTAGACCCTGGCGCTTAATATGACTTTAGATTCTAGTCTTTGTATTTCAATGCTTTCAGATCTATACATTATAATGTATCATATGTTAATATGAGATGCTCCTTGCTTTGATGTAAACTTTGTCTGGATCTTCTTCCACCTGAAAATTTATTTCTCTGTGTTTAATCTAATCAGTTGTCATAAGAAGTGCATGACCTTAAATTGCATTACCTTAATCAGTTGTCGTCACTGATAAGAGATTTCTACTTTAGGTCACTATGTGGTGATATGTGGCTATGACTCTGATACAGACGAGTTTGAGATTAGAGATCCTGCCAGTTCCAGGTATTATCTTTTTGCCCTTGTTTCACATTTTCATAGTGATAAGATAATTCGTAATTTTTATCAGTGGATCATAAACATCAATAATTAGTTTCCATATTATTGTCATCTGGAGTACGGTTGGAATTGTGGATACTTCCGGACTACTCTTTTGTTATTCATAGACAAATAGATTCAATACCCAAAAGATGTGAAAAAAGAAGATTCATTTTATGGCCAATAAATTGCATGCTTGAGGAGATAGATTCAGTGATGAGTTGTAAAGAATTTATATTTATGATCTATTTATGTCTGAAGAATAAGATAATCAGAATGGGAAGGACTTCCCTTGTCAGTAGTAGGTAAATATTTGTTGCTATGACACTCTTACAAATTGACAGATAAAGTAAATCCATTCATGCTTTCAGCAAGAAATTGGTTGACTTTTTTTTATTTTTCCAATAATTGACAAGTTGTCTCAACATACATGATATCCTAGCCTAATTTCATAATTATTGAATGATTGCAACAAACTTGTTAGATAAGACTTGATCGAGGGCAACTCATTCTCATCTGGTTATGCTTTTCTGACCTTTCTGCTTCTATGTACACATCATTGCTTCTTTTTTTAATCAGTGTATGCATTACTGCTCTCACATGCATTTCATGACTTTTCCCCTCCGGTGCTTGTTTCTAGCCTATTCTGTTTCATATTTAGGTATTCTCTTTGCTCTTCAATGCACAGCTTGGCTAGTGGAGAGAGCCTGTCTTCTTCCAAGGGATTTCTATTCACATAATTATCTAGTTGTATATATATCATACATGTTTAAAATTTTCTGAATGCATAGGCATAATTTTTTTGCAGGATACAGGAGAGGGTGTCATCGAAGTGCCTAGAAGAAGCACGTAAATCCTTTGGTACCGATGAGGATCTTCTATTGGTAACGATATCTATCCTCCCCAAACCTCTTCCTTGCAGTGTGATGCATCAGAATATACCTTATTTTGTACTGTGATCAGTTCTGAAGATCTGCATTCTAAATTTTGTACAACTGTCAATGTTTTTGGCCCATACTTCCTAGTTCCTTCCTTGATGCCATCTCATGTAATCAAAATCCTGCCACCAAAATGATTTTATTCATGTACACAATTTTCTGTTAATTATCCATTGATATGTTGTTTGAACCAAGATATGAATAATTTGAAGTCTCCTAACTAAGAAGAATGTAACCAAAATAAGAAGAGTGAAGTTCTTGATTACCAGCAGCTATACTTACACCACTCTTGCTCTCTGTAATGTCAATGCAGATATCTTTGGAAAAGAGCAAGAAGCAAGAAAGCCCATCTGTACAATTCCCTCCGCACGCTGATTCCAATCCCTGACATTTTTACTGCATAGTTGGGCAAATAAGTTTTTGCTTTTACTACAGATTCTTTGTGTAAAGTATACAAGGGGGTATTAGACCATTAGTCAGTTGCATCCCATTGTGAACCACATGATTAGGTTTTCATTTTGGGATTATATGCATTGCAGTAGAAGCAGTTGGTATTTACTTACTGTATTGTATAGTAACATAATATATGTATCAGTGCTCCAAGCTATTTTTTCTTTCATGTAACTGTCATCAAACCGGAACTCAGACACATTATTTACTTGCATCATGATGAAATAAGAAAAGGTTGAATTTGTTCTGAACTCTTCTGTTATACTACTCTCTTTTTATTTTAATTAGTTATTATTTCTGGGTCATATTTATATCATATTTCCCCTTGTGCCATCTTTTGTTTGCGCACTGTTGATAAATAATATGTTTGTGACAAGTGGCATGCAGCCTGGAGGCCATGTCTTGGGGCTCTGTTGATACATCTTTGCCGGCCTCATTTCGGTAAGTCCTCTCATTATCTTAATCCTGAATCTTAATACTCAATATGTAGAGTACTAGCATTTATCAAATAAAGAATGTGAACAGCCTAATGGAAGTCACTAATCTTTGTTTATTTTGGATTTATAGGTCAAGGGTTATCAGGTTATGGCTGTGGTATGGCCAGAGACATAGAAGCTGGAATCGGTAGTGTGGATGCATGAAATTGTGCGTTGGGTCGAGTGGAAGACAGATTTCTGAGAATCTTCCACAAACAAAGCTCTCCATACAATGCCTATTTTCCGCAAAACAATACGACATGTCTCTCCACACACAACCCATAACTAGGTAACATATAGTAGTAGTTTTCTTAGTAATTTGTGTACTTGGAACTCACTTCTTTATGTTTCATTTGATATAAAATTAGAAATGCTGAGACCATGCTCTTCTATGTGTCAATTAAATATAAGGTTGTGTCTCTCCTTTTCATATAGGTCAAAACCCTAGAACAAAGCATACTATAAAGGACACACTTCCACTTTCATCATATACATATAAAAACATTTTGGCTTACCTATTGATTATCATAATATTTATATTACCTTGTATTTCGGTAGTGGAACGAGTCAACAGAGATTAAACCCACGAGACCATAACTTCTCTAATAACTGTGCTGCTGTTGAGATAAATGCTCGGATTGACTGAAAATTTGTTGTTGCTTTTCCTGTTGGTGGTGGGTAGGTTGTGGACATTATTTAAGCATTTCTTGGCATGTTATGATGAAGTTGTTTAGTTTATAGCAGAATTTTGACACAACAGCATGGTGACAAAGGTAGTAGGAAAAAAAAAAATTGAGCATGTGCATCTTCTGGTAGAACCCTAGATGCCCATAACTATACGACATGTTTAGTCATTAAAGAATAGGGAGCAATGGCGTGGAAGTAGATCGGCCTTTTCATTGACACGTAGATCCTGTAACATGAACATGCATGTTTCTGTCTTTGGTTGTTCAATGATGCCACATGATTCTCTAAAATTAGATCCCATCCATGACTAAATTCGTATGTCCTTTTAAATGTCCATGATATAGGTCCAAGTTCAATGTCGAAAGCTACTTCTACAATTAAGCCGTATTGTAACATTCCTAATCCCCCCTTGTCCCTTTCGTAGAACAAACATTGCATTTAATCCAAATTTTGTTGTTATTGTGAATTCATGTTTTTTCATGATACACCCAAATGCAATGAACCAATACTATCATAAACTTGATTGATACCTCTACCACCCTAATTTGTCTAGTGATTACATGCTTTTACTTTGTAACTTTGTTGAGTTCAAAAAAATATATTGGTTTGCTTAGGGGTCAAGTTATAGAGTGAATGTCAAAATTAGCAATCATTGTTGTGATTATATGATATGAAAATGTGAGTTGTGCAATAGGTCAAGGTTTGGGAGGTAGTCACCATCTAGTAAAGCTAGGTTACACACAAATAGGAAACACAGCATGTATATGTCATACCAAATATGTCATGCAAGCACAAATCCAAATTTGTGAATGGTTTCAAGGAAAGGGGAGGGTATGAAGTCACTGTCACCAAGGATGGTTTGCAACTTATTGGTTGAAATTAGTAGAGAAGAGAACCAGACACCTCAAACATGGCTGGCCATACTCATTTCCTCTTGTGATTTGTGGTCCATATTGGACAGCATCATTGTTTTCCTGTTCCATTACAACTATGTGCAATAAATTCACGGCCGTGTAACAATTACTATATTGTAAATCCCCGCCGTATTTATTGTGGATTTAGCTAACAATTGTAGCCTTGAAATTGTTCACTATAGTTTTCAATTCACACACTGTATTACACATATGCCATTGCTTTGGGGGTGACTCGAATGGCACTCGCACACTCTTACTTTGTTACACGTATGATATTACTCTAGAGGTGAATCGAACCCGAGACCTCGAGTATGGACCTTGAGCTCTGATATCACTCGGCAAACAAGACACTCACCCACTATTACACATATGTCATTGCTCTGGAGGTGACTCAAATTTGAGAAGTCGAGTGTGGAAATCGAGCTCTTATACCGCTTGGACAATGAGACACTCACACACTATTAAACATATGTCATTGCTTTAGATGTGTCAAACTCGAGACCTCGAACATGGAGATCGAGCGTCTGTATTGCTCGGCCAATGAACCCTTTTGCCTTGAAATTGTAGAGTGGTTTGAAGAGAAACATTGGGCACAAAGAGTGACAACCAAGATCCAAGTGGTCACTCACAAAATGGGACCTTCACCAGCCCAGTCAGTGAAACATTGTAGATCACCCTATCCAATTCCTAGCACTTTTTTTCACAAGGAATATTTGACCATTGACCTGACCAAATGCAAATACATTTGTTTTATAATTTGGATGCTAGCAAGGCAAGGCAAGGGCACAACTTGGGGCTTCTCTGCCCATGTGACCCTCTTGCTCCTTGCATGATGACTAATACTATGTTTGGGTTCTGCATTTCATCAAACAGGTAAAGTGCAACAAATATTTACACCCAATTTGGAATTGGATTGGTATCCTATGCATGTGGCTGTGGGGGCCAAATCAAAAGCTTCAACAACAACAACAGGAACAACAAAAGCTAGCAACAACAATAGTTGTGTTCAAAATTTGAAAAATAAATATTGGTAACAAAATCTTTCAAGACTATGGCTTTGTCTGTCTGTCTCTCACCACTCTCATCAGATCACCAAACAGCTAAAGCTAATGGAAGGAGCACATCTTTCCCTTTTGTGGGTCCCTTTAAATCAAAAGGAAACCTAGGAATAAAAACAAAGGAAATTTCATATTCATAGTAAGAGGAAGAGAAAGCTAGCTAAGCTTGCAAGACCTAACCAAACCTAATTACCTAACCCATCTTCAAGCCCCCCACTACAGGACACCTGGCAGGTTTAAAAATATATATATCAATTTTTATGTACAACATTAATATTAGATTCTATCTCAGCTGCTCATTATATTGCAAGTACCCAATTAAGTTGTACCCTAAATGGATCTATTGACCAACTTTTCATAATTTGGATACAACATGGAGCTTAAGAGTTACTCAAGGTTGTATAGTATTGGTAGGTGCTCTTAATAATAAGGAGCAACATGCAACTCTTAACTCCCATCATGAGGACAAGTTTGCCTCTCAAGACTCAAGTGAACCATACCCCACCCACCTACATGCACCTATTCTTTTCAAACAAATTTAATATTTCATTATATTTAGCTAGAATTTAGTCATTGCATATGATATGGTTTGACAATGTTATTAACATTTTAGATCATGAGAAGTCAACATTAAACTTAACTTGAATTGACACGCACACTAAAATAGTCATATACTTGATCTATTAGGAGAACATATTATCTACAAATGTTACTTAAATAATGTCAAGAGTAATTCTGAGCTACACATAAGGATTTAAGTTTTTCCTATTAAAATATTAATCTTATTAGAATAGTTTCTTTTGTATTATTATATTTGGCATTTTACTTTATTTCTTACCAATGTAGGGTATCTTACTTCTCATATGTGCGGGTTGGATAAGAGAGATCATCATGGACCCAAGTCTGTGCGTGCATAAGTGTATTTAAGTCGAGAGTATCACTTAACACGTAAAAATGCTACATATAATGATGTAAATAAAATCTTGGTAATAAGGTTGACCTTATAGTAGTGGATGCTCAAACCATTATGTGTAGCACAATGTCATAGTTGTTTTTGTTTAGACCTAATGGCTCGTCTGTCTTATCTCACGTTAGGCTCAATTTCGGTCTCTCTTATCTGATATGCACGTGAGTGAGAGTGTTAAGTGATACTTTCAACTTAAGTCCACTTATTAATGTGCAAGCTCGAGTTCAATATCATCTCTCTTATCCAGCATGCACGTTATGGAGTGTTGAGAAATCTCAAATAAGTAAAATAGTTGCATATAATAATGCAAGTGAAACTCTTATATTAGAATTATCTTTTAGTAGGAAAAAAAAACTTTAAAACCATCATGACCCTATAAAAATTTAAGTCCGGATCCAATTGAAACTCAAATATTTGTAGAAAATAATTGGGACAATGGTAAAAAATTTCCAAGTCAACTATAGCATACTAAAAATATCTAAACGTATATATGGAGAATATTTAAGAAAAAGTACACAAAAAACCTATAATTTTAACGAGAAATATAGTGGGGCAATTACTCTGTTGAATTGTGGCTTAATATATCTGTTTCTAATTTCAACAGTTGGAAAAATATATAAAACCCAACGTTTCGAACTAAGTTAAATCAATCTGTCAATTTTTGTTCGTATTATTTAACGTGGTTGCTCAAAATAAATATAACACAGTTGAATTCATCATTCATCCACTATTTTGTTAGAAGCAATAATTGAAGAACATTTTTGTTTGTAAGTGGCCAAAACATAAGAAGATAAGGAAGAGACCAATATAGGCAAATTTTGAGTGGATCATAAATAATTGGGTGCACCGTACCGATAAACAAAATGCAATTAAGTAATACGAGTGAACAGTAAGCTGACCGTTGAGTTCAAATTTCGAACCGCGAGCACAGTGCACACGAACGAAACTGCTTAAACAATGACAAAATTGGAGATATTGGTGCAATAAATACAAATATTTTCAAAAAAATTACTTTGGCATTTGCAATGCATGTAATTTACAACCACACCCAGAAAATAAAGTAGATATTTGTGAAAGTGACGGTTGAGCAGCTGAGACTCTGCTGGAAATGGCGGGAGATTCAAAACATTTCGCGGGAATTCGAAGCAAAGACCCATACAAAACAAAAGTCCTCTCCTCGCAAACAATAAATAAATAAATGAAAGTAAAGGAGACAACAGAAGAGGTAGTTCCGAGCAGGCTGGCCGGCAGACTCTATTTCCATTTTTAATACCCACGCGCCTTTCCTCGTCTTACTCTCACGCTCTTTCGGTTTTGTTTGTTGCTCTCTATTTCGAATGTCAACTCAATAAACTCTAAATTTGTATACTTTTATATATTATATGTATATTTTATGGGCCAATTATATATGATAATGTGACTATACAGTTACAATATAAGGTTGAAGTGATTTGATTCATCGGTTGGTTGGTTCTTGTCATCTAAAAATAGAGAATATTGTGAGATATTTTATTAGAGATTGAATATTTCTTTATACATTTAAGACAAATAGATTGAACAAAAATGAGACATATTTCTTTCGTACTTTTCATTTAAATTATGTTATATTAAGAAGAAGTGCGAACAATCATTTTAAAATAGTATTACAATTTATTATAATGTTATACTAATCTATTAGAGTCTGTCTAATTAGAATAATTTTAATTTACAACCAATACAAGTATTGTGATGACAAGTGATAATTCATTCAAAAATGAGGAAATTGGGGGTTGATGGAAGTGGCCCTGAATGGTCGTTTCGTGGAAGACTTGCTTTTCCAATTTTGGTCATACTCACTTGGAGGCAGAAGTTCAAGCTCTATTCCATCTTTTTATATATTTGCATTTCAGTATACACAAAGTTAAATATTGACGAATGATGAAAATAATAAAAGATGTCAAATCTGTTTTGTTAACTTTTATTTGTAAAGACCAACTAGTTCTAGTCAATAGAATGATCTAATTGTAGCACATATATTGTCTATAGAACGAAGTAAATGTGCTTCTTATATATATA